>ML348300.1:3909-64775 GCA_005239505.1 Nicotiana paniculata | reverse complement strand
AACTTCAGCTCTAGAGCTGAAGTTTTGTCTTTGTAACTGGGGAACTTCAGCCTCGTATGCTGAAGTTTTGTCTTTATAACTGGCCAACTTCAGCTTAACTGGTGAACTTCAGCTCAACGAGGGAAAGAGAGCTGAAGTTATTTAAAAAGTGGGTACAAGTTAAAAGTTTTAAAAAAGCAGGTATAGGTTAAATGGGGGCGACCAAATAGGGTGCCCACACAATTTTTACCACAACAACCAATTGGCAATGAAAATGATTTAACTTATATATTGACAGTATAATACTTTTTTTAGTGTACAGTGGTTAACTTCGAAGGCCCTTAGTAAAATGTCGTTCGCCTTTTTCACCCTTGAACAATATATTTTATATTGAACAAAGTAGTAATTTTAGTTACTTTCCTAATATATGGAAATAGTAATTAATTATTTTTCTATTATTTAGAGACAATCATTTAATTAATTACCTAATATTTAGGACTTTAATATGAAAAATCATATAATTATTTAATGCGAGTTCTTTCAATTTCCTTCCATTTTTAGAGTTAGAAGTATTTTATAAGTTTACGAGTATTATCTTTTTTTTAGAAAATTTTTCGTTTAAGAGTCCTTGTTGTCCTTTCTTATTCCACTTTTAGGTTTACGAGCTCTTTTCTTTTTTGTTAAAAAGTTTTAGGTTCAGTATTGTTTATTTATTTTTCTTTCTCAAAATTTCCTTTCTGCGTATAATTATGTAATTTGATTATAAAAATTGAGCTACAGTAATTTATTCTTTTTCTAATCTGCTAGAAATAATGCATATAATACTTATTACTAATTACAAAATAAAATAAACATTTCACTCTTGAAAAAAAATATGTTTTCTATCAGTTTGTTAATCCTGTTTGAGTCTTCAAAAATGAACTTGTGAATAAATTTTTTTTTTTGTTTTTTAAAAATCAAAATAATTCTTCAGTTTACAAGGATTATATGTGATTGCCAAAATTGAAAAAAAATCATAATAACTTATGGATTTTAAGCGATTAAATTAAAAAATTGAGATAAAATTTTAGTTGAATATATCGAATGATTGAGAACTTGTACGATGATTCATTATTTTAGGGAATATTAATTGTTATTTATCACTCAAACATAATATTTTAATATATTATTGGAGTATATAATATTTTAAAGTTCTTTCTTATTGAGATAGTGTACACGCGCAAAGCGCACTAATAATATAAAAAGTGGTTAGCCTCATTTAGTGATTATAAATATTTATACACATCATTCAACGTGAATTATACCTATATACAATATTTGTTGGCTATTTTTAATTTAAGTTGGGTGGCAGCTATTTAGATTAATTCTTCTAGTATAAAACTAGTCTACAGTAAAATGATGTGATACCTCAACATTCACATTTATATTTTTTTTTAAAAAATTTACTTTTCAATCCTAATTTTTATGTTATAGACTTATTTTAAGAAGCCCAAAAGTCACACTTTTTTTGGTTTTCCAGGGGTTTGGTAACCAGTCACACCATTTTGTATTTTAAGAAGACCAATAGTCACACATTTTTTGTATTCTTGCGTGAGGGGTTTGGGAATTTCTGGATTTATGCGTATTTACGTATATATTCTATGCAAGAAGGGTTGGTATTTCCCCTCTTTTAAAATATTCCTACTTTTTCCCATTTATTTATCCTTTAACAAACTTAGTATGTACGATGACGCGACATTAATTAAAGTTTGCATTGCTCGTTCTCTCCTTTATGATTGGTTTTAGCGGCGGATCCAAGATTTTATGCAAGCGGGTTCAATTTTAGAAGTACATAACTTTAGTCGTAAAATAGTAATTGTCAAGTAGGTTCAAATAAAATATTTATACAAAATTTATGCTGTTTTAATCGTAATTTATATATATACACAGAATTGTTTTCTGGTGAAGGGGGTTCAGCTGAACCCGCTCGACTCTATGTGAGTCCGCCACTAATTGGTTTCCAACAACATTTACAGCTTATTTGGCCAAATTTCTAAAATCAGAGTAGTGTTTTTCGTAAAAATATTTTCAAAAAAGAATTTTTTGTGAACATAAAGCTTGGACAAACACCTTAATTTAAAAAAGTACTTTTGAGTAGTAATTAGTGTTTGACCAAACTTTTAAAAAATACTTTTAAAGTGTATTTTTGTTCCAAAATTATTTTTGAAAAAATATTTTGGGGGAGAAACTATTTTTTTTTGCTTCTCAAAAATTGCTTTTGCTTCCACTCAGAAACATTCTTTATTCTCTTATAAACTTTGTCAAACCCCTTAACTTGAGAAAAACATAGTTTTGGCAACAAAAAAGAGCACTTATGATTTTAAGAAAAAAATAAAAACTGGCCGAATAGGCTATTATTGTTTATGCAGAATTTGAAAATTATAAATTCTCAACTTGTCTGTCAAATCTATACTAGCACATTATAATTATGTAATTCGCAATTATGACAACCCCTATCACAAGAATATGTCACGCCTTTTCCCACCCATTTCTTTTGTTCTTCATTTCGGCACCGAATATTTTAGTGCTTTCCGAAATCTGATGTAATGAGATAAGGTCAGAAAAAAAACATGAGTGAAAATGCATATTTCTAAAAACGAATGAAGGGTCACAACGACAACCCTAGTCAAAACCACCAAGTTCACCCTTGCAAGCCAGTAAAACAATCATTGATTTTAAAGGTTAATTTCATGAAATTTAGTTACTTAACATGCAATTTATCTTGCTTGATTTCTTATTTATCATCATTTTTAGTTCAAGTAGAGAAATAGGATTTTGGCTATGCTTGCAAAGTTTACTTTTTGAGAAAGTACTTTGTGAGAAATGAATTTTCAGATAAATTTTGGAAATGTAGAGCTAGGAGTAAAATAATAGTACATAGTTTTAATTTCTGATAATAAATGGTTAGCAATCAATTTTATGCTCGTGAAGGAAATATTAATTACTACACAATTTTCATATATGCATTACTTGCTCAATTAGTATAAAACTAAAAAGAATCAACCATGTATGATGTTATCAAATATTGACGTTATATAATTTAATTATAGTGCTACTGACTGTTTACCCATAAAAAAAGATACAATTGAATTTGCATACGTAATTTATAGAAACATGGATTAAGATGATCTGATTAGCAAAGCTACAAAAAATAAAGGAAACAAAATAAAGATAATTTTAGAAAAGAACAAGCCTGTAATCCAAATAGAATTCACCGGAATCGGGATAAATGGAAAGATTCAATAATAGCTTTTTTGTATAAAACTCAGGAAATGAGAGAAAGAGAGATAGGCTTTGCAATTTTTTGTATTTCGTGTCCTTACCATGAGTACAAATACTATTATTTATAGTAAAATATGAGAAGACAATATCTTCAAATATCGCCCTTTTAAAGTTGAAATAAAACCCTTCTTGATGGTTGCATAGCATTGGGAATAAGTGTTAAGAGATTTTTCATAACGAATGCTCTTTTAATGTTGCTTTCTCCAACCCGTACCTTGCTTTCAAATTCACTTCTCTGTTCTTTATGTCTTCGAAATTTATACAATACGGGTAACATGTCTGTATCCGGTATTAGTTATCTACTGAATCATCTCCACCTTGTCATCACTACCACATGTCTGCTCGAGAGACGTCCACTTGTAAACTCTAAATTTTACCCAATATATACATATAGTTTTCCTATTTTTTGGTGACTTAACTTGATGTGACCGGAAAGTAGGTAAGATCTCTTTTCTTGGCATGAAATATTTTGAAGGGCTTCTGACACTTGAAAGGACACACGTCTCTTTGCATTTAATGAGCTTAAATGTGTCTCCACATGATTTGATGAACAGTTTCGCTGATTACCAAGGTAATGATGACTTTGCTGGACCACCTAAATCTCATCAATTTTTACTTTACTTTTTTCTGAATTTTTTCAACAAATCCTTCAATTCTATGCAACTCCTTTTTCTCAGCATAACTTTCATGTTTTAATTGCAAATTTCACTATTTTTGCCATCATGTCTTCTACTATTTTCATCTCTAGCAACTCATCTTCTACTGCTAAACAATATGATTTTGTGATGGACTTGACTTCATTTATTCCTTCAACCACTGATGCCGGGACTTGCATTGGTGGTGAACCATCTAAGAAAAGCAAACCCAAAAGTTTCAATGTTGAGCCTCCCACTACAAGTACGATCATTCCCAAAGAATGGTCCTTTAACAAGGATCTCTAGATCCAAAGCGCTTCATCTATCCCGACAACGTCAGAGATTTGCGGTTGGTGAGTATCCTTTGACTATTCGATCGACCAGCAGTCCTGTTGTGAAGGAGGACTGTGGCTGGAAATATATTAAGGTTTTGACTCCTCTCGATATGGAGAGGGTAACTTTCAGTAAACTAATGTATGTTTTTGTTATACATACCCTTTTACCTTCAGGCCTAGAAAGGAAACGTACCCTATTATTCTTGAGTTCTGTCGGATCTACCAAGTTTGTGTGGCTCAAATAGATACAAATATATGGCGTACGATAGCGTGTCTCTGGTATCTGTGCTCCCGAGAACAAGAAGATCTCACCCTTGCACACATGATCCGCCTTTACACGCCAAAGATCTTTCAAGGAGGCGTGATCAAACTCAGTAAACGTGGTCATCATACCATCATCATCAGCGTGGATGATGAAAAGAACTTTCTATAAAGAAAAACTAGAAGTACAAATCATGGTGAGAATACCTTCGTCCTTCCTTTTTGTTAACACGTGCCTTCATTCGGTAATAGACTATTGAATTTTCCCATTTTATGTTGCAACCTCTGGCATTCTTATAGGGTCATCTGCTTTCCCGGCCGTCGATGTTTCTCTTGACCCAAAGGTGTCCCAACAACAACTTCAATAAGTCCTTGACCAGAACATAGCTCGTGATGCAACATTTGCTTCTGGTGAAGCTACATTAGTGGTCAGTCCCTGGCCCCAAGGGAAGAGGGCTAGAAGAAGACATTCCTCTAAAACTAGAGAGATGGTGCATCCTCCGATCACAAAGGAAATTCCAGAAGGATCAGCTATATAGTGGTCCTTGATGAAGGGGAAACCGAGGATAATGCTGTAATGATTTCTCTTCAAAGAATAAGAAAAGATAGAGCTCTAATTGTCCACCCGGAGGAAACAAATAGACTTTTTCAAGGGATTGAATTAGCTGAAATGACTGACTCTCCCTTTCGGACTTTGATAGTTTCTGCTAATTAGAAGGGTTCTACTTTGAGTGCTTCCCTAACTTCGCTTCACCACCGGCCACCATTGATCGAGAACAAGGCATTCGTCCCCCCTGGTCAGCAGACCACGGGACGTAGAAAATGCCTTTTTAGCTTCATTCCGGGGTCCTAATGGTAAACATAGTGTTACTGTAACAATTTCGGGTGAATTCACATTCTTTTCAAACTGGTTGGGGTAGACAATTAAAATAAACTTCGGGCTGCGTTGAAAGACTGAAAGAAAATGGGCGCTCTTTCCGCTGAGTATCTAATCAATGACAACATGCACCTTTTCTGTTCAGGTACCTTAACTTTCTTCCCCTTTTCCTTGTTCATCTTTTGCTTTTTTTTTCCTGATAACTTTAAAACTTACCTTTAGGTAACCTTCTTGCCTACGAGAATCTTCAAAGGATGATTACAGAGAAGGAAGAGCTTCAGTCTGAATGGGACCTACTTGACGAGCTCTTTTCGGCCTTAGAGGCTAAAATTACTCAAATGGGAGAGCTCGAGGCCATGATAGAACAAACTAAGCAAGAAAAAGGGCTCACAATCAGGAAGCCACTTAGCTACATGCTGAACTTTTTGAGTTAAAGGGCAAGTGGGTGGAGCTGTAAGATGCCCTAACTGGGCTGCTGAATGGAAGTTTGCTTCCATGTAAAAGGTTCAAGCCTTGTAATCTGACATGCATTCTAAAACCAAAGAAGCTACTGAGGCCAAGAGAAAAAAGGGCCAAAGTGGAGGAACAACTCCAAAAAGTAATAGAAAAAATCGGGAACACGCAACAACCAATTTGAGGTCACGACCCAAATCGGAGGATCGTGACGGGCACCCGGTGCTTTACTAAACCTAGTACCAATGTAACATATATTAATTATCACACCATCATGGGTAAATGAGTCAGATGGGCCGTCATGAGATTATCAGAATAAAACATAAGGGAATACTAGACATAGGATGACCCAACATGATATAGAAACTTATACATGTGACATACGTGCCTATAAGGCCGACATGATCATTTGTACACTCAAAACATAGGCCTCCAAGTCCATACAAGTATCTATACACATGACATCTTTCTAAAAGCCTCTAAGAGTACATAAACATCATAAAGGTCAGGACATGGTCCCTCCATACCAGTCAATACATGTCCAAATCATACCGACCAAATATGCAACTCCAGAGCAAGTTGAGTGCACCAACACCTTTCGCTGAGTTGATAGCCTACTAGGTGGACTCTCAACCTGTCTATCAGGATATACTGGCATGAAATGTAGTGTCTGCTGGCAAAAGGGACGTCAGTACGAATAAAGTACCGAGTATGTAAGGCAGGAAAGCATAAATATGAATAATAATGTAAAGAGAGGTAGAGAAGATACAACCTGTAACATCTGAGTGCCTCTGAGGGCGACTGACATGAAATGCATGTTACATAAATATATACACATACTCTTAAAACCATACACCTCTGTGGGCATCATCATCATCATATCGTACCCGGCCTCGAAGGGGACTCGGTAAAAACGTACCCGACCATCATAAGGCTCGGTAGAATCGTACCCGGCCACGTGGAGTTCGGTAAAACCAAACTGATCGGTGGTTGAAAAATAGGTGCCATACCCAGCCGACTATAGCACGACTCGGTATAGTAAAATAGATACATATATATAATGCATGCTAGACTCATGGAATCACGTTCTGAACCTTTCAGATTAGCATAAGGTTGTCACACCTTTAATTAACCATATGTACATCCATATCATCAATATGAACCTCAATAGAATTCAAGGATCACGCATACCTGCTTAGAATAACTTTATAAGGAAAGAACAACATGTAAACCTTAGTTGCTAGGAGTAGGTCCGTTATAAAATAGCGTATCGTTTATGTTCATTTCATTTTAGATCATGCCAAAAGAAAGAAGGAAGTGTCTTAACATACCTTTGAAATCTTTTATCCAATTGTCAAGCAAGCTCAATATGATCTTCTTACGTCTACAATGAATAAACAGACTTCATCATCATCATATAAGTGTTATAACTCTCATATTTTGAAACCAATATTCTACAGAGAATGAAAAACACCTCCCCTATTTGTACTACATCCCATATATTACCAAAAGTAACCAAACATCCCAAACAACAACAATATAATTCATAATAAGCTCTCTGATTAGTTCAACAACAATTTTGAGCGGCAAGCTCGATTTACAATTAACAAAATATGGTTTGAATCCAATTCCTTTTCCATGAATCTTCCTACAACACCTATAACATTATACTTATGCTTATCATATCATTTTCAACCCAAAACATCATAAGCATAATCTTCAAATATAGTCCACACGCCTAGTACATTAACCTTTATCGTCAACCTCTTATTTTTCATGTTATCTTCTTCAATCCACTGAATTAGCACATAGATAAGTTTAGAAACAATAGACACAACATAAGAAAACTATTTATAACAATTTCCAACCACAACAAACCATATACATAGCCTCAACACAACCCACAAAAAAAGATAATGATTCCTTATGCTATGTCAATTACTATCTTGTAGATTTTTACTCAAACAACTCAACCAACACATGATTGACCTTAAGCACAACCAAGAACATGATTAAATTAACTTAGGCAGTACATAAAACTTGATATCCTCAGATGGTGTAGCTCACAACAACCCTCAATCAAACCACAACACTGTAGGAGTTGTATTCTCTTCTTGAATCAACTTTTGTGTTCGAAGTTGGTGTACAAACACTTGTAATTCGCCTTGAAACTCTAATATATATGAAGGAGGGACTGATTATTATCTTAATAATATAGAACAACACGAAATCTGAGGTTACTTACCTTTGAAGAACCCTCCAAAACAACTACAAGATGAAGAACTATGATCTAGCAAGCACCACATGATTTCTAGCATTGGATTCATGTTTTTATTTTAGGTTTTCACCCTAGAATCATGGAGTAACCCTTGGAGAGCAGTTAGGAGGGTTTAGGAACTGTTTTGTATGAGAAAAATGAGTTAAAACGACATATAATTGACTTAAATACAAGCAGAAGTTTTACACTGAGTTTGTGGGTTCCATGGGAGCTACTTGCGCAGTGTCGCGAAAACGCGAATATCTCTCTACTATGATGTTATATAGACGAACGGTTAAATGCATTAGAAGCTAGACTCGTAGATATTAAATTTTTTAGGTAGATACCCCATAATACCAAGCATATTTTGATAAAATTTCAGCTATATTCGACCTTATTTTCAGCACATTTATGAATTTAGCTTGGGATGACCTTTGCCATTTTTTGTTCTGCAACTCGCTTGACTTCAAAACCTAACACTCATTTATCATATGACTAAAATAACTCATAAAATAACCTCCTTATCATGTTAAGCACCATAGTATCACCCCAAAGGTACATGTTCTAACATTCCTAACTTGTCGACATTCGACGAAACTTATTTTCTTCAACTTGTTTAGCATATAAGTCTTTCAACCCTCTTGGTACTTGTTATCCATGATCTTAGAGATTTGTAACCTCCATTGTAACATGATTAAACTACTTTATGTACTTTCAAATAAGATCTCATTTTTGAGCTTACATCAAATGACTTACGACGTACTCTCAGTATGAAAACATGGGGTGTAACATATTTCCCCCCTTTTGGAACATTCGTCCTCGAATGTTGACTGATGCGCTTATCGGTTTCATAACATATAGCTATTAAGAATACTTTAATGTTGTCCTTGCCATCTTGGAAACTCTTCTATGAATAAATCCAGAGGCTAGGGCATTCCTCCCTTTAGAACTCTTTCTTACACCATGACTTGTGATCGGAATTCTTCCAATCTCGTAACTATTGCTACCATCTGTCATCTAGTCTATGACCTTGTATGCGCGGCTATGGGACTCTTCTCTCCTTTTTTTTCTCCAGCGTTTATCCAAACTCTAGGCCTCACTTTGTGAACATATACAGAACTATGACAAGTTGTCCCTCTGGGAATCCATAAGTGTACTGAAGTTCTTCGCTCGGTATTTTTTCGAATGCACGACTATTGATATATCTTGTTTCATAGCCCCAGTTATCTATGCTTATGGATTTACTACAACTAGGTATGTCATACTATACCATAACTCTTACTTTGGTTTATTATTACCGAGGTCTGCTACCCAGCTCCAGGTTACTCTCTCGCTTCTTATCCTATATGTATAAATCTAAGTCCTTTATGCTTCCTCATTACTGCTTATCTTAATAATGACGGTATAATCTCATCTCATACTTTGCAACTTTTATCCATCCTTTGGTGATTCACCTTAATGTTGATCCGTAATCTACCACTGATAACTTGAAACCTCTTACGTAATACATTGTCACTAGGGTTCACGTCTCATCGGGAACATCTGAAGTAATATTCCTGATCCACCTAGGGACGATACTATACTTTAATAGCCCTATTTCATAGCATCCTGATGTGGTTCATCTTATGGGGGTATTCTAATCCCGTGCAATTTATGAAATCCTTTTTCTAAGTTATTACTCAATCAAATGCCCAAATGTCATTCTCTTATCTATCATAATACACCCTTATTCTACTATCAGAGCAGCATTCCATCTATTCTACATTCTCATAGTTTTCAACTCCTTTGAGTTCATTCAAGTTATACTGGGCTTTCTATAAAATATGGAAACCATCAACTCTCTTGTTTTGATGGGATTAATTCTGAGGCTTTACCTGTTCTTGTTACCTTGTCACTCACCTTTTATTATCCTTACTCCTATCTACCTAAAACCTTGTCACTCTACAATACTTTATCTTTCGACCTACACATATCTATTTATACTTCTTGCAAGCTTTAACTTGCTAGAACTATAGATTTCCTTTCATGCCTTCTCAGTTGTATTTAAATGTAAGCAATTACTTTTCCTAGTCGTTCTGCCACTTTTTGCATCAAGACTTGTCTTATCTTATGGACCACACATATTGGAATTCCATGCAAACTATATGATCTCGAACACTACTTTTGATTTTACTTCTTTTTCATTAGTCACAATAGGTATCACTTTCTTATAGAGTGCATGTGGTGTTGTAGTGAGATTGTTGTTACAAGATCATTATTGTTTATGTCATTATGATTAGGTTGATGCCTTCTTCCTTATTCCTCATTTCCTCAACTAGTATTTCATTGTAGTACGTAGGGAGACATTCTGACTCTTGTAAAGCTGTGAGCTTATTACATTATATACCCGACAAAATTTTCGATGTTATTAATCATCTATAATTATCCTTAGTTATATACATCCACACCCTTGTAATTGTAGGGTTGCTTCTGAACTGAAATTTTGACTATTTCCACAGTGGCACTTTCTTTTATTTCGGTAACACTTATACGGTACCTTTAACTAACCCAATTCTTATCTGAATGTTTATCATGGATCACAATGTCATTGTATCTGCGAGACTGAGTTCCCTATGTTGGTTTTCACTATGTTTATCTTGCACGATATGTTGATTTATCTGTATCTTTTTTTCTAACCATAACTAGACTCTTCAAAAATCAACTACTAATCACTCCTTGGTCCATTCTCATATCTATATTTCGTATAATCCCTCTTGGTTTATCTACTTTATCTTAACATACCTCTCGTATTGTCTCTATATGTGTCAAGTGTTTATTCGCCCTTATTTATCAATAACATCCTGGGCGCGAATCCGTACTTCCTCTCCCCGGCGTTGTGCTTCCATAATGTTCTGGAGTCTTAGTATATTTGTGGGATCTGAATAAATGCCATCTCATTCCTTTCTCCTTTTTACCACAATCTTTCTTTACCATTCCATAGTTACCTCAACCACTTAACTCCGACTTAATACCATATCACACCGTTTCCCCCCTTTAAGGGGAGTACTAAGAATTAATACTACGGCGATCTACTTATAGATGTTTTACCTCTTCATATTTGGCGTCTTTTCACATCATCAATGACCCTTACTAGCATTATGGTAACCCTTCTGTACCAGGGATAACTGAATTCCTTACGCTCAAGGGTGATACCTAGTGTAAATGTCACACTTAGAACCTTAAGAATAACTATGCTCACAGTGCTTGCTTTAGGGAAGCGTCTTCCTGAATAAACTTTAAAGGTTATTCTTTTGTTGTCCATTCTATTATTGTCGGAATGCTATCTCTGAAAATTTACATGATGCCGACTATTATCAAGTCTTCTAATCCCTAATTCATATTCAATCTTGTTCACTAGCCCATACTTATTTCTATTACTCCAGAGGCCTAACTTTTTTTGTCTGGTAATCACGTTGGAGTCACCAACTCATTTCCCGAAATGGGAATATGACTTTATATGACTTATACTCTTTTATTGTCTCAAGGGTCATAACCTCTTGTCTTTTCCTTCAATTAATTATAGACTCTGTAATCCTAGCATATTTTGATTTACCATTATCACCCATTTATTCCATCGTACTCATATTACTTCATTTACTCTCTTCTTATTCTTCTGCTAATATTTTCGTCTATTACATTATTACAAAAACTTCAACAATTTTGTTTTTCGCTTTTAGCTCCCCTTGCTCTATCCATTGGCTCTTCGGGTCGCCTAGCATTCTCTCTTTACTAGGAACGGGAGCCATACAAAGGTAAATATTTATCCCTTCTAGGATTCTAGTGCGATTCTTCTAAATTTTTCTGGACATTCTAATATTCATATCTGGGTGTACTATTCTAGAGTTCACCATCGGGATGTCTCTGATGTGGGGCTATAATTCCATTGTTTCGTACAGAATTTGCCTATTTCACATGGTTTAATGATAAATTACATGTCTATTTTATGTGTAGGTAAATTGGTGACGAAAGTAGAACAAAAGGGATACTTAAACGTTGAAAGTGTGCTCGAGAACAGTGAAAAAGAGATACCTGGCGAGGCCAGGCAAAATCCGGGTTGAAGCTGGCGTTAGGCTAGCGAGGCCAGGAAAAAGCCAGGTTGAAGCTGGCATTAGGCTTGCGAGGCCAGGCAAAGGCCATCTTCAACCTGGCATTAGCCTGGCGACGCCAGGCCTAGGGCGAGGTCTAGTCCGAGTTTTGAAGCTTTATTTCGTCTCCTGGTTTGACTGGGACTTGACCTACACGTTTAGGTCTTTTCCTACACATATAAATAGACCTAAAAACGCCACTTTGAGGGAGTTTTGCAACCAGAGGCAAGGACATAATGTGGACAACTTGTGGATGAGAAAATTATAGAGTTCTTCATCCGTTTTCTTTTCTTTGTAATTTGTTTATGCAAAATACTTGGAAAATTGTTACTACGAACATGAATGGCTAAGCACTCTAGTTCTAGGGTTGTGGTTGACATGATTATTAACGTTTATTAACTACATCTTCGTTAATTAGGATTATCATTTTGTGGTTGTTTCTCTAATTTTGTATATAATTGCTTAATTGTCTGGCGAGCAGTTGAGTTCTACCTACTATCTATGCTATGCTTGGGAAATCCATGTTTAGATTAAAGTAGAATTAGAGAGAGCTTGTTTTTAAACTCGTGGCTAGGGGGAAGATTTCGCGGTTAGGATAGGAATATACCTAACAGTATATTAATTAAATACCGTATTATATTCGCTCATAATAGACTCAATACCATAGGAATATAGGATTGATATATTGTGGGCAGACGAGTAGTATTGTGGGAACATGCTATTCATATAAACGATCCGGTTAATTAGCAACCATTGATAATCTGGATTAACGAGTGTGATTATTGAACTTAATAGGATTGATAAACCAACCACAACCCTGGAATTTCCATCTTCTCTGAAGTAAAATCTCATCATACAAAATCACATTCTTGATAATTTAGTTGTTATTTGTTTAATTTTCGCAATAGTAGATTAATAGAAAAATATCACTCTTAAATATCTTGGGCAATTAATTGATTTTAGTTTTTAGTTAACGATCAATCTAAGTCTCTTTGGGTTCGAAATCTGACTTTCTAGTCACTTTATTTCTTGACGACCACGTATACTTGTGTATGTGTTTTGTCCCAACAAGTTTTTGGCGTTGTTGCCGAGGACTTAGTTATTGATTGTTTAGTTAAGTTAAGCTTTTATTTGTTAACTGTTCAAGTTTTAATTTGTTTTTAGTTTGCTTTATTTGTAATATCGCAGGCTTCTCTTGAATGTAGAGGAGTAGAAGTGCAAACAATCTCCTTCCTATTGATCCTGAAATCGAATGAACACTTGATAGAGTGAGGAGGGAAATTGAAGCTAGAACTAGAATTGAAAGAGAGTTGGACATTGTAGTTCAACCACAACAAATAGAGAGTAGGTAATTGAGAGCGTCCCGTGATAGAAGATGCAAGGCCCAATCTGGCTACTATGACTCAGGCAATTGTGAAGCTTGATATCACGGGTCACTTTGAACTCAAACAGTACATGGTATAATTGATTCAATCCACGGGGCAATATGTTGGCTTATCTCATGAAGACCCACATAGGCACATTCAGAACTTCTTGAAAATTACAGACACTTACAATTATCTGAACATTTCCAAGGACTATGTCAGGCTGACACTGTTTCGCTTTTCACTGAGTCACTGAGGAGCTAGATTCTTGGGTTTTAACAAAGAGATGGTGAGACCCTTTGACAAGCTCAAGAAAGATACAAGAAGTTACTCAGATACTGCCCACACAATTGTCAGACTGATGAGGTGTTGGGTCATACTTTCGTTGATGGATTGGACGAGGCATCAAAGATGAATCTTGACTCAGCATGTGGGGATAGGTTCATGGCAAGACCGTATAGTGAGATCCAGATTCTGCCAAACAATTTCACTAATAATGATAACAATTGTCAAGGAGAAGGGGAACCACGAAGAGCACTTAAACAAAAGGCAGCAGGTGTGAACGAGCTTGATGACTTCTCAGCGATGAGGGAAGATATAGCGAGGTTAGAAAATCAGATGAATAAAATGACAATGCACCACGCACAACAAATGAAACATGTGCAACAGATGCCTACTTGTTGCGAGTTATGTGGTGAAGGTCACACAAGTGACATATGTTCCATTAATTCAGAATCAATCTACTACGTGGGGCAACAAGCTAGAGGGCCAATGAATCAACATGCTCCATATGGTAACACATACAATCCAAACTGGAGGAATCATCCTAACTTCTCTTGGGGTGTAAATCAAAATATCAGGCCTTAAGCGAATTACAATCATCCTCCTCCACCTCCACAGCAAGCAGAGGAGAGTTTGACTGACATCATGAAAAAGCTCTTGATAGATAATCAATAGTTGCGCAGTGAATTCAGAAATCTAGAGAGGCAGTTTGGGCAAATGGCTAACAATCAGAATACTTGACCTATTGGAGCTCTCACGAGTGATATTGAACCTAATCCTAAGGCTCAAGTTAATGTGGTTACCTTGAGAAAGAGAAGAGAATTAGAAGAAGTTCCAGAGAAAAAGAAGTATACAGCTAGCCCTAAAGGAGAATTAGTTCCTAAGCCCATTGAGGAGAATAAGAAAGAAAAGTCATAAATTATGACAAGGCCACCACCTCCGTTTCCACAAAGACTGCAAAAGAAAAAAGATGATGCTATGTACAAGAATTCTTAGATATTTTGAGCCAAGTGCGTGTGAATTTGCCTTTGGTGGAAATTTTGCAGGAAGTGCCTAAGTATGCAAGGTATCTCAGAGATATTGTGGCAAACAAGCGAAGACATACGAAGTTTGAAACAGTTGCACTTACTGAAGAGTGTAGTGCTAGAGTTCAGAGTCCCTCTTAAGTTGAAGGATCCTGGGTGTTTCACAATTCCTCTATTTATTGGAAAACAAGAAGTTGGTAGAGCCCTATGTGATTTAGGGGCTAGTATAAATTTGATGCCATCCTCTTTGTTCAAGCAACTCGAATTGGGGATGCTTCGACCTATTACAATCACTTTACAGTTGGCAGATAGGTCATTAGTTATACTAGAGGGAATTATTGAGGATTTTTTAGTTCGAGTGGGAAAATTTATTCTTCCTGCTGATTTTATTGTTCTTGATTATGAGGCAGATGAGGAAGTACCCATTATTTTGGGGTGACCATTTTTAGCTACTGGTGGAGCACTTATTGATGTTAGGGAAGGAAAATTGAATGAGAGTTGGGAATGAGGAAATTACTTTTAATGTGTACAAGGCACTTAAGCTCCCTAAGCATTATGAGGACTTGTGCATGATTACTGCGGTAGAACTGAAGGGGATAGAGCAGAGTCCTGGTGTGAATTATAGTGATTCGGATGGGACAACTGAGTTGGAGGAGGTGGTGTTGCATGCTGAGTGTTTAAGGATGATTGAGAAAAAAGCTAGAGATGAAAAAGGAGATCTTCTGAGAGCGTGTAAAAAGGCTAGTCTTAATGGGAGAAAGAAGAAGAGAAAGCGCCCATCCTGATCAGAATAGCAGTGTCGTGCCGTGATGTTAAATCAGGCTCTTGTTGGGAGGCAACCCATCTTTACTGTTTTATTTTATTTTATTTTATCTTATTATTGTTGTAGTTTTTGTTTTTGATTTGTAGGATTATAAGCATATAAAGCAAAGCCATTAGAAGAATGCAAAAGCAAGCTAGATGGTGTGAACTAAAAGTGGGATGCCCGCACAAAGGACCATGCATGGGGGAAGTCTGAGTACCCGTGAGCCGTTATTACTTCGGCCTTTGGCCTTTCAGGGAGTTTCTTATCCACACTTGTTATTGTTTTGCTTTATTTGTGCATTGGGGACACTGAACTCTTTTAAGTGTGAGATGGGAGAATACTCTAGATGATTATCAGGATGTAAAATAAATATTAACTTCTTATTTGTGATTTCGTAGTTGTGTAGTATTTTAGTAGCTACGTTAAATCGAAAAAAAAAATAGAAAAATTAGACTCTTCCCGACGATGGATCTCCTAGCCAGTTTTCTTGAGGGATTTAAGTCTTAAGAAAAAGGAAAAAAAAGATTTTTTTATAAGTAGTGTAGTAATTCCCCCTTGGTTTTTCTTTGTTCCGCGGTTCTTTTCCAAGGGTTTTGTTTGAACTGGGTGTAGGTAGTTATATTTTTTTAGGAGAGGAGCCATGGTGATGTGAATTAAATTAAGGGAATATCTCTTGACTTTGTTATGCCTTGAGAATAGTAAGTACTTTGGTTGTGATGCTTATGCTCAGGTTTTTACTCTTGTATAAGTACCTTAAATTGTATAATCTTAAATTCGCTTAACTGCTTTGACTAGAGTGTCTTGATGAGCCCAATCCCGAGTGAGTTATGTGCCATGTGTTCGTGACATTTTTATGTTATTCTGTGCATTGCATTTGATGTCTAGAACTTGCCCTGTGTGTTTGCAAAGAGAAATAGTAGTTTTGTTCAGTCTTGGAAGTGATATAGGCGTTTCTTTGTTGAGCCAAATATATATATTTTATCTGCCTAATTGTTATATATCTTAGTTAACCTCGTTGAGCCTGTAATCCTGTTTCTTTGGCAACCACATTACAAGCCTTACCCATTTGTTTGAATTAACCATTTATTTGAACCTTTTCACCTCTCATGAGCACTTGAATTGTTATGAACTTTGTAAAAGTTAAAGTGTGGGATGGTTGGTTTGGCTTTTGAATGGAACTAATGAAATAAGGAGAAAGGTGTACTGTTTCGAAAAAGTAAGAGCAACTTGCATTGAAAAAACTAGTTGTATTGCTGTGAAAAATATTCCTTGATAGTGGTGACTCTTGATGTAATTGTGCTTAAAAAAATATGAAATTAATGTACATTGATGTGAAGGTGGAGTTTTGGTTTGCCATAAGTATGAGTTTAAATGTTAAAGTATATGTATTAAAGTGCTTAGGGAGGTATAGTCACTTACATCCAAATGTATCCTACCCGAAGCCTACATTACAACTAATGAAAGTCCTACTTGATCCTAGACTGAATGAGCTCAATTAGTCGAGTATTACACTACGACAAAGCCTATGGTGCATATTTTGTAGCATATGAATGTTATTTCTGAGAATGAGCGAATTCTTTATATTTTGAGTTCCTAATTGTTCTTAAATTGTATTGTGTGTGGAATACTCTCTTTTGTTGAGTGAGGGAACTTGATTCATTAAGGAAAGGTAATGTCATTGACATCTATGTTAGAGTAAGTGAGTGAACTATGTAATGATGCATGATACTTGTGAGTCAAATATTGAGGTGAAGATGTTACACCCTTGTGCTTAGTCTATTTTAAAGATTGATGTGATGAGTTAAGGGAATTGCTTAATAGGTTGTGTCTATAAGTGTAGTTTGATTACTCGAGGACGAGCAATGTTTAAGTGTGGGGTATTGTTGTGGGGCTATAATTCCATCGTTCCGTACATTGTGTGCCTTGCATTTTACATGCTTTAATGATAAATTACACTTTATTTGCACGTAATTGAGTCTATTTTATGTATAGGTGAATTGAAGATGAAAGTAGAACAAAGGGATACCTAAACATTGAAAGTGTGCTCGAGAACAGTGAAAAAGAGATACCTGGCGAGGCCAGGCAAAATCCAGGTTGAAGATGGCATTAGGCTGGCAAGGCCAGGCAAAGGCAAGCTTAACCAGGCATTAGCCTGGCGATGCCAGGCCTAGGGCGAGGTCCAATCCGAGTTTTGAAGCTTTATATCATCTCCTGGTTTGACTGGGACTTGACCTACATGTTTAGGCCTTTTCCTACACATATAAATAGAGCTAAAAATGCCACTTTGAGGGAATTTTGCGACCGGAGGCAAGGACATCACGTGGACGACTTGTGAAGGAGAAAATCATAGAGTTCTTCATCCATTTTTCTCTTCTTTGTAATTTGTTTATGCAAAATACTTGGAAAATTGTTACTACAAACATGAGTGGATAAGCATTCTAGTTCTAGGGTTGTGGTTGACATGATTATTAACGTTTATTAACTACATCTTCGTTAATTCACATTATCATCTTGTGGTTGTTTCTCTAATTCTGTGCATAATTGCTTAATTGTCTAGCCAGTAGTTGAGTTCTACCTACTATCTATGCTATGCTTGGGAAAATCGTGTTTAGATTAGAGTAGAATTAGAGAGAGCTTGTTTCTGAACCCGTGGCTCAAGGGAAGATTTCGCGGTTAGGATAGGAATATACCTAACAAGCTTGCTTAATTAAATACTGTATTATATTTGTTCATAATATACTAAATACCATAGGAATATAGGATTGATATATTGTGGGCAGACGAGTAGTATTGTGGGATATATTGTGGGCAGACGAGTAGTATTGTGGGAACATGCTATTCATATAAACGAACCGGTTAATGAGCAACCATAGATAATCTGGATTAACGAGTTTGATTATTGAAATTAATAGGTGATAAACCAACCACAACCCTGGAATTTCCATCTCCTCTGAAGTAAAATCTCATCATACAAAATCACATTCTTGATAATTTAGTTGTTATTTGTTTAATTTCCGCAATATTAGATTGATAGAAAAATATCAGTCTTAGATATCTTGGACAATTAATAGATTTTAGTTTACTCAGTTAACGATCAATCTAAGTCTCTGTGGGTTTGACATCCGACTTTCGAGTCACTTTATTAAATGACTCGGTCTGTTGTTACGTAGAACTTGCATTTTTATTGCTTTCATTGACTTGTCATGGATTTGTGATTCTATTATTGATGTGTTAGAGTCGATAGGCTTGAAATCGGAATGGTTAAATGAGAATTCAGTAACTTAGTCTTTAAAAGGTAGCCTTATAATGGGAAAAGTCAATTGAGAGTTGACTTATTGGGAAACAACCTCGGAATGCGGATTTTATGGCTCGATAGCTTCGTTAGGTGATTTGGGACTTAGGAGTGTGTTCGGAATATTTTTGTGATGTCTGGTATAGAATTAGGCTTGAATTGGCAAAAGTTAGTTTTCGGCGATTTCCGGTCGGCAGTGGAAAATAGGCTACGGGGTCGGAATGAAGTTCCGACAGTTGGAACAGGTTCGTAATGTCATTTTGGATATGTCTGCAAAATTTCAGGTTAATCGGAGTGGTTTTGGGTAGTTTCGGCATCGTTGGAGGATTTTAGAAATTTCAAAGTTCTTAGGCTTGAATCCAATGTAAATTTGGTGTTTGGATGTTAGTTTTGGTGTTTTGAGAGTGCAACTAAGTTTGAATAATCAATTATGATGTGTTGGTAACTTTGGTTGGGGTCCCGAAGAGCTCGGGATGGTTTCGGATGGTTAACGGGGAGTTCTGAATGATTTTTCATTGCTGACGTTCTGTTGCTGGTGTTTTCGCACCTGCGGATGGGGAGCCGCAGTTGCGGTTCTGCAGGAGCGGATGTGGCACCACATGTGCGGAAGTTTGGCTAAGAGAGAGGATAACGCAAGTGCGAGGTAATTGCCGCACCTGCGAGGTAGCAGGTGCGGGAGGTCAATCACAGGTGCAGATGTTAGGGCTCTTGGGATTTTTCCGCAGGTGCGCACCTACGATCGGCAGGTGCGTGTAAGTGGTCGCAGGTGCGGACCCACTGTACAGAAGGTATAAAAACGTGCTTTCGTGAATTTTAGCCATTTTCTCAATATTTCATCCGGGTTTGAAACTTTTGGAAGGGTTTTGAAGAGCGGACTCGATAGTTCTTCACCAAGGTAAGATTTTTGGACTCTAAACTCGTTTATATGTGATTAAAGGTCGGATTTATGGTGGAAATTAGGGAAAAATCAGTGTAAATTGGGTGATTAGGGCTTGGGATTAAGAATCTTTAAAATGGTGATTTGAGGGGTCATTTGGACTCCGAATTTAGCGTTCTTTATATGTACGGACTCGTGAGATGATGATGAACAAATCTGTATAAAAATTTCTGAGTTTCGGGACATGGGCCCTGGAGTCGGGTTTGAACAATTTCGGGATTTTTGAGTATTTTTGATACATTTCGATTAGGATTTGTTCCTTAGGATATTATAATGATATACATCTGATTGTTGGTAGATTTGGAGCACTCTGAGGACGAATTTTGAGGCAAGGGCACTGCGGAGTAGTATATTAGCCGATTTTGAGGTAAGTAACGCTTCTAAACTTGGAACGGAGGGTTTGAAACCCCAAACTATTTGATATTTGATGTTAATTAAGGTGACACACTTGCCAGGTGACGGGCATGCAGGTGTTTATCGAATATTTGTAGCCTCGCTTATCCCATGGAACTGTCTACTGGTTATCTCAGATGGATATTGTATCGTGAAGGTGGTAATTACCTTGAACGAAATAGAAATCATGCAAATTATAAATGTTAAGGTTTCATGCCGATGTGTTTAGACCAGAATGGACGATTATTGTTGTCTCTATCCGTGATTATTGCTTTCATGTACTCAGTCCTGTTATAGTATATGTTTCATGCCTCAGTTTGGCAAGTTGCTATTTTATTATGCATTTTCATTGGTTTGAGCTGATTTTCGCATGTTAGAGAATTGTGAGTGAGACTGTACGGTACTGGCTGAGTGAGGCTTGGAGCCTGGTTTTGAGACAGTTATGAGGTTGGACTGCATACCACAACGATCCTGAAATCATGCCTTCGTTGGCTTGATATAGCGCTTGGGCTAAAAGGAGCCCTTCCGCAGTCTATACACCCCCAGTGAGTGCACAGATATTGAGGGATGGATTTCCCTAGGCATGGATTTGTCCGAGTAATCTGTTCCGGAGATGGATTTCTCCATGGGGGATGGATTGGCCTTTTTCCTCAGTACTTGGTGATTGTGTCACTTGTGTTTATGTAACATCAGGGATGGACTTCCCTGGGCCGGAAGGCCGTATTCTAGTACTGAGTGGACCACCTTATGAGAGAGTGATTACTGAGTATACATCATTCTTGGTTCTATATGCATCCATGCTAGTATGCAGAGTTACAGACATATCTTGATGCATCGTGTTTATTTCATGATATATTACTTTCATGTCCAATTTATATACTGTTGTTTGAATTATCGGAGGTTTAGTCTGTCACTACCTCTCAGCCCGTAGTTTGGTTTCGTTACTTCTGAGTTGGTGTACTCACGTTACCCCCTGCACCTTGTGTGCAGATCCATGTACACCGGGACCTGGTAGCGGATATTGAGCAGCGGTCAGCGGTTTTATTGGAGTTGTCGAGGTAGCAGCTGGCGATCGCGACCTCGTCTTCTCTTTCTAATTCTACCTGTTTTTTTCTTTATTTTTGAGACAATGTTGTCCATTTTTCCTTTTCTTTGCTTATGTTATAGTAGCTCATGACTGAGTGACACCGGATCCGGGGTTGGAGGTTTTAAATTTGGTTTTTCAAATATTGTTTTAAACTTCAGATTCTTAGTATTATTAATAAATTCGATTAAAAGTCACATTTTTACTGGAAATTGAATTTAGCTTAGTTAAAAAGGGAGGCTTGCCTGGTTCCATGACATGCGCCATCACGACTCCGAAATTGGGTCGTGACAAGTTGTCATCAGAGCACTAGGTTAAATAAGTTTCACTAGTCATGAGCAGGTTTAGTAGAGTCTTGTGGATTGGTACGGAGACGTCTGTACTTATCTTCAAGAGGCTGCAGAACCTTTAGGAAATATCTAACATTCTTGAACTCTTGTCGTGCGAATCCATTGATTCAACCTGAAACGTAATTCTTTGAACTCCTTTCATGTATTCAAATGCGCACATAAGCGCTAGGTATCATCCGTGCACCAATGGTTTGTGACTTCCATAAATGGGTTGTGATTTTAGCATGCTTGGGGCCAGTTTGGAGGACTTGAGGCCGGATTTTGTCTGTAGCTTGAGTGCCGAGATTTCATTTGTGTGAGCATATGTATTGGGGACTTATATGTCTGTTGGTGCCCTTATTGAGGGGACTTTGTGACTACATGACTTCGTGGTAGGTATGATTAACAGTTAGATATGTTTAGGTTGTTTGATTGTGACGAGAATGGATTAGCGGGAGATGTAGCAAGAACCATTAATTATTTGATGTCTATATTGAGTTAAAACATGGCTTCGAGTGTTGAGTGTATTGAAGGACCTCTCGTGTGGTTTAGTTGTGGAGTGAAGTAGATTTTTCTGTTGTGTTATGAGTTCCTGGTGATGTCTTTTGGGTTGATCAATTCCCCATCAACGTTCATGTATTTGATTGACGGTGTATTCAGCCGTGTTGTAACTCCTTTGTATTGTATTTATTGATGGCATACTCGACATTTGATGATGGTATTACAAGGAGATAGGGGGAAGAAGCTTGTGCGAAGTTCTCCAAGTGTGAATTGTTGGCTTAGTTCGGTAGCATCCTAGGGACAGGTGGTGTCCAGTGAAGGTATCTATGTGGTCAGACGAGTGTGAGTAGAGCTTCCAGAAGCTCAAGAATTCCTGGACCACAGCTCCAATGTTAGTATTGCCAGCAGCTCTAGGTTCTTATACCGCTTAGGGGATGTCTCGAGGCAGGCAGTGGTTGTGTTCTACTGTAGGAAAGTATAGTGATTGTGTGATAGCTATGATATTCGGAAGTGTATAGGGAGATAACATTTTGAGATTTAGCAGGTAGGGGTAACTCCTGCGGGTTGTCTTGAGGTGTGCGGCCCTTATGTTTATCTATAGTAAGTTCTCTCTATCACTAAATGATGCATGTTGCAATTGAGTTTACATTGCTTGTGGGAGTTGGCATGAGCATCACAATGGTGGATGCGAGATTGGCAATTGATTGGAGTGTTATATGGTTGGGTCATATAAGCTTATGAAGGATTTAGTTGAATCCCACCACAGCATGTTGGCAGTGATAATGTGTGGGCATAGTCTTATTTGTCGTGATCCTTGGCTTTGAGCCAAGTGGGGGAGTTCGTTATTGATAATTTGATTACATGATTATGTGTTGTATTGGTTTCGGTTCGAGGTATGTTGGTGAAATAGCTATAACCTACAGATGTGGAGTCAGGAAATGACTCGAGTGATGGAAATTTCTTCGATACAAGTTGTAATGTACTTTACGGATAGTGGAATTCATTGTATGATGGAGTTGTACTGGTAAGTGTAGAGTGTGCAATGTATGAGCGTGCTTGTTGCTTCAAAGGTGTGGATTACTTTCCTAGTATGTGGATTGCAAGCGGGGTCAGGTCGTTCTGTTTACTTGGTTAGTGTAATTGAAAATTCATAGAGTAAATGGCGTTCAAGAATGGTTCAGACGGATTCAAGGTTATATGTAGCGATCGAGGGTCTTCAAGGTGTGAGAAAGGCTAGAACTGAGATTTATGGGAAATGTTTCTAGGCTTGTGGTATATTTGCATTATCATGGATTTTATCCATCAGTATCAGGAAGTGAAGGCAATGACTTTAAATTCGTAGGAAGTCTCTTCAGGGTAAGTATTTCTAATGTGGTGCATTTGGGGATAATTGAGGGAGCTTTCATGAACAAATTATTTTTGTAGTTGTGAACTACGAGGATGCGGGCAAAGCTAGTAAGGTGTTAGTATATGTCATGATTCAGTCCTTATGAACATTCAGAGAGTTATCTACCTGTTGTGGGTGACCAGAGTTGTAGAGTTATTGGTAGGCCAGTATGGGTGTGTGGTCTGCACTGAGTCGGAATTGTTGACTCCGGAATGCTATAGCTATTCATGTCTTGGAGTGATCTATGAGTTACCTTTCAGTGTTCGAGGAGTTGTGATCGTTTGTTATATATGTGCGTATGATGTAGTCCTATTGGGATTGTATAGTGAGGTTTGAGTAAGGTAAGTAATTGGGTGTTGCATGATTGAGACGTATTGGTTATTTCTCTCTGGTTCGGTGGCACGGTATCGTCCGATTTCCTGTGATTATGGCAATGCACTTTGAGTAATTGATGTCGAATTTCGCATGGTTATTGATTTTGAGCAAGGTGTTTTGGAGTGTGTCATGTGGTCTAACGGTTGGATGGGATCACGCTTTGCAGCTCGGTTAGGTAGAGGTATGATCCTTGGTGTCAGATTTGTGTGATATGTTTTCACGATATGTATCAGGCTTTTAGTATGATGTGGTAATGGTAAGTGTTAGTGGCAGGATAGACCTCTCGTGCGAGTCTTCTTTATGAATTGAACTCTTAGTATGTGGTTATTGAGTGCACAATTTGCACAAGTTATGGCTCTGGATGGTACTGATACTGATCGGGCGAATGGTTACTGGGTTATACGTGTTTCTTTTATCATCGACAATAATTGGAAGTGTTAGAATGAGTCATGGTTTGCTAAGAGAGTATGTACCGGTATTAAGTTGTTTGAACAACTATTGTGGTTAGGAGTTATCGCTATGAGTGGTTGAGCCACGCAGTATATTATGTGATTTCATCTGGGGTTGCGAATATGGATTGATACAACGTGTTCAGACTATTTCAGCTTATAGTCTTGGAAATTTGAACTTGTAAATTATTTCGGAAGTGGAAACTTGGTTTTAAGGTCTATGGGTCAGGATTTGATAATGAAATTTCAGTTATGTTATGTTATCAGACGTAGATGGGGGTAAGGTGACATGGGATCACCTCCGAATATGTGCATGGAAGGTTACACAACAAACTTTGGTGGTGTTGGAACAACTCTAGGCACGTTCGAGGACGAACGTATGTTTAAGTGGGAGAGAATGTAATGACCCGATCTGTCGTTACGTAGAACTTGCATTTTTATTGCTGTCATTGACTTGTCATGGATTGGTGATTCTATTATTGATGTGTTAGACTCGATAGCCTTGAAATCAGAATGGTTAAATGAGAATTCAGTATCTTAATCTTTAAAAAATAGCCTTATAATGGGAAAAGTTAACTGAGAGTTGACTTATTAGGAAACGACCTCGAAATGTGGATTTTATGGCTCGAATAACTTCGTTAGGTGATTTGGGACTTAGGAGTGTCTTCGGAATATTTTTGTGATGTCCGGTGTAGAATTAGGCTTGAATTGGCGAAAGTTAGTTTTCGGCAATTTCCGGTCGGTAGTGGAAAATAGGCTATCTGGGTTGGAATGAAATTCTGACAGTTGGAACAGGTTCGTAATGTCATTTTGGATATCTCTGCAAAATTTCAGGTTAATCAGAGTTGTTTTGGGTAGTTTCGGCATCGTTGGAGGATTTTAGAAATTTCAAAGTTCTTAGGCTTGAATCCAATGTAAATTTGGTGTTTTGATGTTAGTTTTGGTGTTTTGAGAGTGCAACTAAGTTTGAATAATCAATTATGATGTGTTGGTAACTTTGGTTGGGGTCCCAAAGAGCTCGGGATGGTTTCAGATGGTTAACGGGGAGTTTGGAATGATTTTTCATTGCTGATGTTCTGTTACTGGTGTTTTCGCACCTGCGGATAGGGAGCCGCAGGTGCGGTTCCGCAGGAGAGGACGTGGCACCAAAGGTGCGGAAGTTTGGCTAAGAGAGAGGATTCCGCAGGTGCGAGGTAATTGCTGCACCTGCGAGGCCGCATGTGCGGGAGGTCAATCGCAGGTGCGGATGTTAGGGCCCTTGAGATTTTTTCCGCAGGCGCGCACCTGGGATCCGCAGGTTTGTGTAAATGGTCGCAGGTGCAGACCCACTAGACAAATGGTATAAAAATGTGCCTTCGCGAATTTTAGCCATTTTCTCAATATTTCATCTAGGTTTGAAGCTTTTGGAAGGGTTTTGAAGAGGGGATTCGATAGTTCTTCGCCAAGGTAAGATTTTTGGACTCTAAACTCGTTTATATGTGATTAAAGGTCGGATTTATGGTGGAAATTAGGAAAAATCAGTGTAAATTGGGTGATTAGGGCTTGGGATTAAGAATCTTTAAAATGGTGATTTGAGGGGTCATTTGGACTCCGAATTTAGTGTTCTTTATATGTACGGACTCGTGAGATGATGAAGAACAGTTCTGTATAAATTTTTTAGAGTTTCGGGACGTGGGACCGAGGGTCGGGTTTGACCAATTTCGGAATTTTTGATACATTTCGATTGGGATTAGTTCCTTAGCATATTATAATGATATACATCTGATTGTTGGTAGATTTGGAGCACTCGGAGGACGAATTTAGAAGCATGGGCACTGCAGAGTAGTGTATTAGCCGGTTTTGAGGTAAGTAACGCTTCCAAACTTGGAACTGAGTGTTCGAAACCCCAAACTATTTGATATTTTATGCTAATTAAGGTGACGCACTTTCCAAGTGACGGGCATGTGGGCGTTTACCGAATATCTGTAGCCTGGCTCATCCCATGGCACTGTCTACTGGTTATCTCAGATTTATTTTGTACTATGAAGGTGGTAATTCCCTTGAACGAAATAGAAATCATTCTAAGTATAAATGTTAAGGCTTCACGCCGATGTGTTTAGACCGGAATGGTCGATTATTGCTGTCTTTATCTATGATTATGGCTTTCATGTACTCAGTCCTGTTATAGTATATGTTTCATCCCTCAGTCTCGTAAGTTTCTAGTTTATTCTATATTTTCATTAGTTTGAGTTGATTTTCACATGTTAGAGCATTCTGAGTGAGACTGGAAGGTACTGACTGAGTGAGGCTTGAAGCCTGGTTTTGAGACAGTTATGAGGTCAGACTGCACACCGCAGCGATTCTGAAATCATGCCTTCGTTGGCTTGATATAGCGCTTGGGCTAAAAGGATCCCCTCCGGAGTCTATACACCCCCAATGAGCGCACATATATTGAGGGATGGATTTCCATGGGCATGGATTTGTCCGAGTAATCTGTTCCAGAGATGGATTTCTCCGTGGGGGCTGGATCGACCTTTTTCCTCAGTACTTGGTGACTGTGTCACTTGTGTTTATGTAATATCCGGGATGGACTTCCTTGGGCCGGAAGGCCGTATTCTAGTACTGAGTGGACCACCTTATGAGATAGTGATTACTGAGTATACATCATTCTTGGTTCTATATGCATCCATGCTAGTATGCAGAGTTACAGACATATCTTGATGCATCGTGTTTATTTCCTGATATATTACTGTCAGTCAAAAATTGGGTCGTGACACTCTATTACTTGACGACTACATATACTTGACAGTTTATGAGTGTACTATTCTAGAGTGCACCATCGGGGTGTCTCACAAGGAGAACTATTACCACGTTTGCAATATCCTTCAAAAATATCAGCTAATGCTAACAACCCATCCACCATTTTGGGTTACTCTAACCCCAGCCCGATCCTGATATCCCATCATTCTCTTAAACAATATATGTTAGTTCTCATAGGGCATAACTAAGTTGGGTGTGGCTAATTCTACATACCTCTGTTACTATTGAAGGTAACTTAGGATACTTATATTTCTCTCCCTGAATTGTAAATACTGATAATCTTCACTAATTAGGTACCCCGTACCCTTCTCCATCTTGCTTCTTTTACTTGTTGAAACTTGTATCT
Source organism: Nicotiana paniculata (assembly GCA_005239505.1). Lineage (NCBI taxonomy): Eukaryota > Viridiplantae > Streptophyta > Magnoliopsida > Solanales > Solanaceae > Nicotiana > Nicotiana paniculata. Next base: position 37,165 of record ML348300.1, on the reverse strand, counting down.
ACCTTCTGAATCTCACGTTGCTTTTTAGCTCATATGGGTGGACAAATATTCATGCCATACAACTCCTTATCAAGAAGCTTACACGTCTTAGTACACACATAATCTACTGAAGACCTTACATTTACTCATCATAAGCATGACGGAAAATCTAGTTCCTTTGATCAACTCTTCCACAACCACATTTGATCTCTTCCCAACTGTCTTTCTGGATATAGGTATCGTTGCATTACAAATAAAATAAAATTTAGGAGTTTGAATTATTACAACTCAACTCTACCACACGATCTAGAGCAAGAAGAAAGAGTGACAATCCTAAATGCCCTGTAGCGTCTTGCTTATAAGTGTGGTGCACAACACACTCATAAACAAGACTCTACTAGACACAGCTTGTAGACTGCCTAGGAGAAACTTGGCTCTGATACCACTTTTGTCACGACCCAAACCACAGGCAACCTTAGTTGCTAGGAGTAGATCTGTTAGGAAATAGTGTAACGTTTATGTTCGTTTCATTTTAGATCATGCCAAAAGAAAGAAGGAAGTGGCTTAACATACCTTTGAAATCTTCTATCCAATTGTCAAGCAAGCTCAATATGATCTTCTTACGTCTACAACGAGTAAACCGACTTCGTCATCATCATATAAGCGTTGTAACTCTCAAATTTTGAAACCAATATTCCACAAGAAAACGAAAAACACATCCCCTATTTGTACTGCATCCCATATGTTACCAAAAGTCACCAAACATCCCAAACAACAATAATATAATTCACAATAAGCTCTCCGATTAGTTCAACAACCATTTTGAGCGGCAAGCTCGATTTACGATTAACAAAATATGGTTTGAATCCAATTAATTTTCCATGAATCTTCCTGCAACATCTATTACATTATAGTTATACTAATTATATCATTTTCAACCCAAAACATCATAATCATAATATTAAGATATAATCCACACGCTCTTTTTCAATCCACTGCATTAGCACATAGATAAGCTTAACAACAACATACACAACATAAGAAAACCATTTATAACAATTTCCATCCACAACAAACCATATATATAGCCTCAACACAGCCCAAAAAAAAAAGGATAACTATTCCTTATTCCATGTCAATTACTATCTTGTAGATTTTTACTCAAACAACTCAACCAACACATGATTGACCTTAAGAAAAATCAAGAAAATTATTTACTTACCTTAGCCAGTACATACAACTTGATATACCAGCTGGTGTAGCTCACAACAACCCTCGATCACACCACAACATTATAGGAGTTGTATTCTCTTCTTGAATCAACTTTTGTGTTCAAGTTGGTGTGTAAGCGCTTTTATTTCGCCTTGAAACTCTAATATATACGAAGGGGGGACAATTATTAGCTTAATAATAAAGAAAAACATGAAATATGAGCTTAATTACCTTTGAATAACCCTCCTAAACAGCCACAAGATGAAGAACTATGATCTAGCAAGAAACACGGGACTTTTAGCGTTAGATTCATGTTTTTATCTTATATTTTCACCCTAGAATCATCAAGGAACCTTTTTAGAGAATTTACGAGGGTTTAGGAACTGTTTTGGATGAGAAAAATCAGTTAAAACGACATATAATTGACTTAAATACAAGCAGAAGTTTTACACTTACTTTGTGGGTCCCATGAGAGCTGCTTGCGGAGTCTCGCGATAACACGAATATCTATCTACTCTGATGTCGTATCGACGAATGGTTAAATTCGTTAGAAACTAGACTCATAAATATTCAGTTTTGGTAGGTAGATCACCCTATAAATCCAAGTATATATGGAGAAAAGCTCAGCTATATTTGACCTATTTTTCAATACATTTATGAATATAACTTGGGATGACCTATGCCAACTTTTGTTCCACAACTCGCTTGAATTCAAAACCTAACACACATTTACCATAAGACTAAGATAACTCATATATAACCTCCTTATAATATTAATCACCATAGTATCACCACAAAAGTACACATTATAACATTCCCAAATCGTCGACATTCGACGAAAATTATTTTCTTCAATTTGTTTAGCTTCTAACCCTTTCAACCCTCTTGCTACTTGTTATCCATGATCTTAAAGATTTGTAACCTCCACTGTAACATGATTAACCTACTTTATGTACTTTCAAATACGATCTCATTTTCGAGCTTACATAAAATGACTTACGACGTACTTAGGTACGAAAACATGGGTTGTAACATTTGACCTGGCGGAGACCTACAAGGTTTTAAAGTTTGACAACGAGAGGCTACAACCAAAAATCCAAGAACTCAGAGAAAGATTTCGAGACCAAGATGATTCCTTCGTATTTGAGAAGACCTATGATGTTAACAACATACGATAAGACTCTGGAGGATGCCAAAATTTTGCATCGAAAATATAGATGGCTGCATTGTCAAGGCTCGTGATTTAGAAACGACCTCCTTCGAGAATATATCTGTTCGGCCTACTGCTTCAAGTTCTTCAAAGACTCGCTTCGAATCTTCAGAATTTGAAGAAGAAGGTGAAAATTTTGAGCACAAAGATGAGCAACCTTCGACTCCGGAAGATGTAGGCCCAGGGAATGCTCCAACCTTAGAAGTCTTCCAACCCTCAACATCTGCTGATAAACAAATTAATTTATCTTGAAGATGTATCTTGATCCATTGCATTTCTATTAATAAAATCCGAAAAATTTTGCATCAGGTTGAATTTATCACTGGCATTCACGCTTCCGATTTTTAACCTTTAACTAGAAAGGTTCCATAAGAAAGGACCCTTATGTTTATGTTGCTCTTGAAAGTAACGTTTCCTATTTATTCCGGCACTTCTATTTGATGTTTTCGTAACAATTGAATAAGGAAACACCACACCTTTTGGACAAGAAATAAGAGATGGATAGAAACAAAATGGGTTTTTTTATTCCTTTTATTTTTAAAAGTAAATTTGAACAAGTAAGAAAATTACATTTTCCAAACCGTCAAATAGCCAATTCATGTGGCTAACTTGTACTTCTTGTTGGTGATCCATAACAATCGAACTCCTAAGTTCAAAATATGTCCTCTCGATTTCAATAGTCCCGACGTCATCAGTTAATATATTTTGCTTGCTTTTACTTTTAAACTAGCATAAACACTTTGCATTTTCGATAACGATCTAGTATCGGTAGTATTAGCTTCCTGCTCCAGTGTTAGAATGCAAAATATGAGGATTCAAAAACTGGATATTTAGTAGCCATTAAAAATTTATCCTCATGATACGTTTTACATTGCTATCATTAGAAACCTTGCTAGGAAAACCCATTTCGGACAAAACCAAGACGAAAAAAGCGTGCAATATGTACTTTCAGTCTTCTCATGAATCTTCAACAATAGTACCTATTGAGCTGGTTGATTTTCTAGTTAATTGGTAATTTTACTCCATTTTAATTTTTCTATTGATACGAGCCTTTCCCGAATATAGCTGAAACCCGGTGAAGGCCTTCCCAATTTGGCCCCAACTTAAGCGTTGACTTCCCGGGTGTTATGAGTCACTTTCCGTATAACTAAGTCTCCTACTTTAAAGTAATGGAGATTTTCTCTAAGGTTATGATACCTTTGAATTCTTTGCTTCTATGCCATAATCCTTACATTTTGTCGTGGTTCAGTATGCCATAATACTCCCGGTAACTCTTCAGACCATCTGCCCGTGGCATCCTCTAACTTCTTCTTCAGATTTTGAATAATTACCTTGTTCGTTGACTCTACTTGACCATTAGCACGTGGATGATACAGAGATGATGTAATCGTTTATATCTTTAATCCCTCTAAGAACTTTATGACTTTAGAGTCTGTAAATTGTGGTCTGTTATCACAATCAATTTCTTTAGATACTCCAAATCGACAAATAATATGATCTCAGAGAAAATCTATCACCTTTCATTCTCCAATTGTAATGATCCGACCGGTAGTTTTGTGTATTTGAGCGTCGTTTCCCCTACTTGATGCTATACATAAGTATATTTGATATCATATGAATTGCGGGGTTGGTTTATTTGAGTTCGAGGAGGTTTTGGAGTGAATTTGGGACACTTAGTCCCTTGGTTTGGGGCTTAAGTTGTAAAGATTGACCGGAGTTTGACTTTTAGATGGACGACCCCAAAAATGGTATTTTAATGCTTTCAATAGGTTCATATGGTAATTTTTGACTCAGGCATGTGTCCATATTTGGATTTGGAGGTTCGTAAGTTAATTTGGTGTTTTGGCAAAATTTGGGAAATTGAAGGTTTAAAAGGTTCATTGGTTTGACCGTATGTTGACTTTGGTGGTATCTGGTTCGAATTGTAGTTCGGGGGAGTTAGAATAGGCTCGTTATGTCATATGCAAAATTTGAGTTTATTCCGAGTTGATTTGATATAGTTTGGCATAAGTTTCGGAAGTTGAGAGTTTATTAGTTCCTTAGGATTGAATTGAGGTTTGATTTGTGGTTTTGATGTTGTTATATGTGATTTGAGGCCTTAAGCAGGTTCGTATTAATTATTGGGATTTGTTGGTGTGATTGGATGAGGTCCCAGGGAAGTCTGGTGTGTTTCGGGTGGTTTCGAGCCATTTTCCCATGTTTTGCATCAACTATCTTTTGGTGTTCTATAGTTCATCGCGATTGTGGAAGGAGGGTCGTGATCGGAGTGAGTTTTTGGTGGCAGGTTAGTTTTTCTCTACGTGTTCTCGATGTGGAGGTCACATCTGCGGAGCTTGAGGAGTAGTATTCTTCGCGTTAGCGCACACGGAGACGCGTTCACATAGAAGGGAAGGATAGTCGGGTACGTCAGGTGTTTAGCTATCACAATCGCATATATGATTCCACATTCATGGAGGCTTGGTAGCTAGTGAGACATGATCGCTAGCTGAGGTTGCGTTCATGTGATGCATTTTCTGGAGCTGAACTTTTTGTTCTTCACGATTGCGATGATGGTTTGGCGATCGCGATGCATATTCTTGGGGAGAGAGTTAAATATTTCATTTCGAGGGCTTTGGTTATTTTATCACATTTTGAGTTATAGAGCTCGAATTTGGGTGATATTAGAGGGAATTATCACGATTTAGATTGTGGTAAGTGTCTTTGACTTGAATTTGTTAAATATTTATGATTCCATCCTTGTTTTTATCATTTAATTGATGAATCTTAGTGATGAAATCGAGAGTTTTAGTAAAAGCCATTTCAAATGTAATTTGAGGATTTGAACCACGATTCGAAGTCGGAATTAGATGAAATTAGTATGGTTGGTCTCGTATCTGTTGGGAATTTGTGAGTTTTGTTGAGTTTAGGGGTGCGGGATCAGGTTGAATTTTTGATTTTTATAAATTCCAAAACTTTATGAGTTGAGGTTATTTCCTACAATATTATTTGATGATATTAAGTTGTTTGTGACTAGATTCAAGTCGTTCGGAGGTCGATTCACGTGGGAAGGGCTTTTTGGAATATTGATTCACGCTTTTTGAGGTAACTAACATATATAAACTTGGATTTAAGGGTAATTATCCCTAAGAACTATGATATTCGAGATGTGTTGGAGGCGACGCACATGCTAGGTGTTAGGTGTGTGCGTGCATTGGGGTATTCATGATCCAGGTAGATTTTAAACTACTATGAGATTTGTTTGCTATCACGCCTTGTTTTCCATAATTTCCTCTACTTGTATTATTATTTGAGCTATGATTGATGTTAGAAATCATGTCTAGGCAAAGTTTTTATTTATTTGATATATGATAAGGCTATTCTTGCTATTTTCCTTAATTGTAAACCTACTCACAGTCATGATGCTATATCCGTGTGTAATATCTCCGTCTCAGTGAATTCTTAGCTTGATTTTTCACATGTTATTGTTGCCTCATATGCGTAATACTATTGAACTGAGTACTATGCGATATGGTTAATTGAGACTTGAGCGGTTGGTGGTTGGGCTTGGGCCATAAAGCGGATTTGGTATTGAGTTTGAGGTGACACATATGCCGGGCTCATTTTGGTCTAAGTTTTACTGATTAGGGGCAGCGTGTGCACTAGGCCCCACAATTGGGCTACGTGATATTGATTAGCGCTTGGGTAAAGATCTGCTCCTCCGGAGCCTGGTATTCACAGTAAGTGCATGCACGAGGCTATATATATGCTTTGGTGTGGGGCATTTGTGCTAGACACTCGTACAATGCTGAGTGTGATTGCGCGTGTGATGGTGAGGGGAACTTGTGCTAGGCACTATGAGCATGTCGAATATTTTGGTTCCGGAGCCCGGTACAAGTTTGTTATGATAGTTAAGTTCTATCTGTGAAATTTGGTAAGAATCGGAGTTGATTTGACATGATTCTGACGTCCGGCTGAGAAATAGTGAAAGTTAAGTGTTCTTGAGAAAAATGATGAGTTTTGAGGTTAAATTCATAGTTTTAGATGTTATTTTCATGATTTGATCGCATGAGCAAGTCCGTATGATATTTTAGACTTACGTGCATGTTTGGTTTAGAGCTCCGAGTGCTCGGGATGTTTTGGACTAGTTAAGATTGTTGTTGATTGTGGTGCACAGTCGAGTTGTGCTTTGCGTTCGCGTTGCTTCACTCGTGAACGCATATAGTATAGGTGCACTGGGATACTTTTGTTCTTCGTGAATGCAGAGCTCAGGATGCAAACGCGAAGCACTGGTAGGTTAAAGATTCGCGAATGCGTTCTGGCCCACATGAACGCGCTTTTTAAATGGGCCTTGGGAAGGAGGAGCCGCTTACTCTATGCGAACGAGGCCACCTGGTCGCGAACGTGAAGGCCAACGGGCCTGACTCCTCGCGAACGCAGCAGGTCCATCGCAAATGCAGCAGGCCCATCGCGATGAAGGCCTGCCCAGTCATATAAAACAGCTTTTAAAAATCGGGCAGAACCTACTTTCTTCATATTTTCGAACTACAAAGACGTAGAGGCGATTTTCTTCAAACAAATTTATCCCCAAAGTGTTGGTAAACAATTCTAAAATCTTCTTTCAATTATCCAATATTTTTCATCACTTTTCAATCAAAAATCAAGAATTTTCATGGTAGNGGGGGGGGGGGGGTGAGTGGGTAAATAAAATTTGGTCCGAACCCCGAGTTTGGACCAAGCGGGCCCGGGGTCGGGGTTTTAACTTTTTTTAAAATTTTTTAGGAAAACAATGATTTTTCAGTAAAGTAGTTCCTTTCGCATAAATTAATGATATTAAACTAATTATGATTAGATTCGAGCGGGTTATAGGCAAATTCGAAAGGAAAAGCGGTAATTGAGCAGTGAGTGGCCTGCGAATTTGAGGTAAGTGCTTGGTTTAACCTTGACTTAAGGGAATAGGAATCCCCACTTAAATGCTATGTGAATTTGCATGTGTGTGGTGTATAGGTGAAGCGACGAGTATCTATGCACCACTAAATTATTGTTGAACATGGTCCCTTCCTCATTTCTAATTTATTTGATTCCTGGATTACATTTTGTTATGATCATTGATATCTCCATGTCTAATTATTTTCGTCAACTTGTTGTCAAGTATTGTTCCCAGTATTTTGGAAGTGTTGATTGTTCCCTTGGTTTCATGGTGATGCATAAAGCTTGAATTGGATGACATTTTTTTACGATTCATATATATATTCCGGTGGGTTTCATTGTGAAGTAATAATTGAAGAAGGCCATGAGTTGTACAACTATCTGTTTAAAATTGTTGAGACAAGGATATTGTGAAAGGTTTTCACCTGAATTTTGGAAATTTTTATAAATAAAGTGATGTGATTGTCTTGTGGGAGCGGGTTGCACGCTACAACAAGGAGTGATAAGGGTGGACAGATGGGATCGGGTTGCACGCCGCAACAGGAGAAATAAGGCTGATATATATATAGGGAGGAACAATAAGGGTGGACAGGTGGGAGCGGGTTGCGCCCCGTAACAATGAGCGATAAGGGAGAATATTTATGTTTTACTGATTTTCAAAAATAAGAATTTGGAAAAACTCCGATTTTATTAAAAAGATTTTCATACTTTGATTTTTACTATGATTTAAATTGAAACTTGGAAATTTTGAGGAGTTGATTATAGCTGATATCTGAAAAGAGTTATCCGAGTTATTTTTATTTACTGTTGCAAGGTACTGGTTATTTAGTTTATTATTATTATTTCCTTCTTACTTTATTATATATATTGTTCACATGTTATATTGTTAATGCCCTGCCGTAGCCTCGTCACTACTTCGTCGAGGTTAGGCTCGGCACTTGCTCAGTACATGGGGTTGGTTGTACTGATACTAACTCTGCACTCTTTTGTGCAGATCCAAGTACCGGCCAGAGTTAGGAGATTTTAGTAGCTGACACCATCGTTCGGAGACACGACGTAGATCTGCTGGCGTCCGCAGATTCCTGGAGTCTTCTCTTAATTTTATAGACACTGTTTTATTACATTCAAAAATAGATATATAATTCTTTCAGCCCATTATTTGTAGTACTCCTTAGTAGTTCGTGAATTGTGACACCAGACCTTGGGTAGTTATATAGTTGGTTTTAGTTTGTGGTTATCTTTGAGTTATTTACTGTTACTGTCTTCATTACATCCTAAGTCGTTATTGATTATTGATTATGGAATAGACTTTTCTTTCGAGCTCGTCATTGCTTTCTGTCCAATGTTAGGTTCGTTACTTATTGAGTACATGGGTTCAGTTGTACTCGTACTACACTCTGCATTTCATTTGAAAATTCAGATACTTCTTGGCTCAGTGATTGCTAGAGCTCGCAGCGGTACCGACTTGTGGAGACTACAAGGTGGCTGCTATGTCGTTCACGGACTTGGGGTTCTCTTCCATTTTTTTCTGTTATTGCTATTTTATTTTTCAACCATTTGTAATGAGGATTTGACCTTGCATTTTGACATTCAATATTGCTCTTGTACTCGTTGACAGCAGATCTTTGGGATGGTTGTGTTACACCCTTTTTTGCACTAGTCAAAACACAATATAATTAATGGTTCTTTTGAAGTTGATAAAAGAGTGTCGCCACCTAATATTTTAAGGTAGTACCTATAAGTATATGTGATTATTATGCTAAGGGTCTGCTAGCCAGTGAGATTTGGGTAAGGGTTCTAGTTATTCTAAAAGAAAAGTGCTATGCACCCCTTAAAATCCACATGAAGTAGCTCCCTAGGCTTAGGCTATGTTTGTGGAAAGAAACGTCTATATTCTGCTTAGTTAGTGGTTAAAATGGTTAAAAAAGATTTGCAGATAAAATGATCTAAGTTTTGTCTTGAAAACTCATTGTTTTAAAAAGATTGTATATTTCCTTAAAAGACGATGCTTGTAAAACAAGGGATTATCATTGAGAAATATGTTCTTAGTTGAAGATTAGGTATACCTTTTGCCTTAGGAGACGGCTTTAGTAGAAGGATTTCATATTTTCAAACTCATTGTTATTCAGGCCCAAATTGAATCATGCATACAAAAAGACTTAGCACAAGTCCTCATTTATTGATACAATCCCCCTTAGTGTAAGTCCTCATTTTTAGGAGACGGCTCCAGTTGGGCTAAGCAGGCCCAATTTGAATCATGCATAAAAAAAGAACAGAGAATAATTAGTATCTATCAATGTGAGGCGGAAATAAAATAACATAATTATAAGTAAAAGAGCTGAAAAATACAGTCTAAGTCATTTCTCGTTTGTGTTAATCCTGTAAGGATTAATAAGAGTTAATGATCAAAGACTTAGCGTAAGTCCTCATTATTGATACAATCCCCCTTTGTGGACCCCCCTAACATAATTCGAATGGAGGCTGACCGCTGAGCCCACTCTGGCCTCGCGGGGCGGGCCCCTGTGGTTGCGAGCTGGAGCTGCCATAGTTTATGGCTATAGAAATGGGAGGGCCCCAGCAGAGAGAAAAGTCAGGATAACGAGCGCTCCGCCCGCCAAGCGGGCGGCAGGAGCAGCGGGCAAGATCTATGACCATATTATGTTAACTGTTCGTATTTCGTTCATTCCATCGGTATGCTCCCAGGTACCTGTAATTGTGATCCGTTTGCCAGAACCAAGGGGTCTTTCTGTAGAAACCTCCACGAACAATCGTCGTTTTTTGATGGTTTTTCCGCTTCTCACAGCTGCTCTTTCCACACCTCCGGATATCTGGTGCCAAATTGTCGCCCCTTTCCTTATTTCTTTGATAATAGAGTTGGCTATCTTTGTGGCATCGATTGTACAAGTTCGTGAAGAGGGCTGGACGAGTGGAATGAGGGAAAGCGGCTCGATCGACAAAAAAGAAGAGTAGCCTCCCTAGAACCTGGCAAAGTCATTATCAATGAATTCCCGAGCAATTCTCAACCAACATATGCGATTCATTTCCTGACACTTCAAAGTTTACGAGGGTCTCACAGACCCAAGACAATACTTGTGTGGGGGGGGGGAGGGGTACGTAACCACAAAAACAAGTTTTCACCTCCAAATATCCTTAGTCACCCACTATTAACCTTCCTAAAAGGCTTAAACACAAATAAAGTAGTTATTCAGTAGTTTCACATTGCTAGGACATAAGCAGTAGATGCGAAAAATCATGGTAATGTGATGACCCAAAGGGTCATCTTACGAATTAAAACTCCATTCCGGGAACATTAACCTTAAAAAGACAAATTTTAATTACTTCGATTTACGTGCGCAGTCCGGGCATGAAATCAGAAAGCTTTTATGTGAAAATATGAGAAATAATAATTTTGGAAACTAAAAATTTAAGTTTTAGTTGACTCGGGTCAACATTTTGAGTAAACGGACCAGGATCTGTGTTCCAATTATCTCGGGAGGTCAGCAGTAAAATATGGGACTTGAGCGTATGCCTGGAACTACATTCCGAGGTCCCTAATTTTAGAAATTAATTTTTGAAGAAAATTATTTTGCTGGATTATTAAGGAAATAAAGAAATGAATTAATTGGTGAAATCCTTGGTATTGGGCTCGTATTTTGGTTCCGGAGCCCGGTACAAGTTTGTTATGATATTTAAGTCCTATCTGTGAAATTTGGTGAGAATCGGAATATATTTGATGTGATTCGGTTGCTGGTTGGCAAATTGAAATTGAAGCGTTCTTGAGAAAATCATGAGTTTTGAGCTTGAATTCGTAATTTTAAATGTTATTTTTGTAATTTGATCGCATGAGAAAGTCCCTATGATGTTTTTTTGACTTGCGTGCATGTTTGGTTTGGAGCCCCGAGAGCTCGGGTGAGTTTTGGAAAGGCTACAAAGTGTTTAGAACATAGAATTCATAGATGGTGTATCTGGTGTTTTACACAGGCATCTGATCTCGCAATTGTGAGATCAAGCTCCGCAATTGCGAAGCTGACAGATCTGGGAAATGCGACATTTTGTTCGCAAATGCGAACCAGGCCTGGGAAGGCCGTTCTCATAAATGCGAGATTTCTCTTTTCAAATGCGAAGATTGCCAGGATGACCAGAAGTCACAAATGCGAAGGCATCAGTAATTTCGAAGGGTTCACAATTGCGAACCTCTGATTGTATTTGCAATAACCACAAACTGTTAAGTGGGATTTTTGACGGGATTTTCACCCATTTCTCAATTTTCTCAAACCCTAAACCTCCACAGACGATTTTTAAAGACTCAAACTTCTCCAAATCATAAGTAAGTGATTGCTAACTACTTTCTTTCAATCCTTTACAATTTTTTACAAGATTTCAACAAAAAATTTAGAACTTTCGTGGTAAAATTTGGGGTTTTGGGTAGAACTTAGGAATTTCGAAATTTGGAAATTTAGACCTCGAATTGAGGTCGGATTCCAAAACCAATTGTATATCCGGGATCGGGGAAGATGGGTAAACGAGTTTTGGTCCGAACCTCGAGTTTAGACCAAGCGGGTCTAGGGTCGATTTTTTTCTTTTGATAGGAGAACATAGAAAAACCATAGTTTTTCATTAAAGTTAATTCCTTTATAAATAATTGATGATATTGAACCAGTTATGATTAGATTCGAGCGGGTTAGAGGCAAATTCTAAAGGAAAAGCTGTGATTGAGCAGTGAGTGACCTGCAGAATTGAGGTAAGTGTTTGGTTTAACCTTGACTTGAGGGAATAGGGATCCCCAACTTAAATGCTATGTGAAATTTCATGTGTGTGGTGTATATGTGAGGTGACGAGTATCTATGCACCACCAAATTATCTGTATAACATGATCTCTTTCCCGATTCCAACTCACTATATTCTTGTCTTGATTGTTTTCATGATTTCGATGCCTCCATGTCTACTTATTTTTGTCAACTTTTTGTTAATATTTTTTCACGTATTTGGAAGTGTTAGTTGATTCCTTGGCTTCATTGTGGTACAAAAAAGGTTGAGCTGGTTGACAGTGTTTTACGATACACTTCGGTTGGTTTCATTGTGAAATGATAATTGATGAAGTTCATGAATAGTACAACTTTCTGCTTACAATTGTTGAGACATAAATATTGTGAAAGGCTCTGACCTAAATTGTGAAATTCTTTTTTTTATAAATAAAGAGATATGATTGTCTGGTGGTAGCAAGTTTCACACCGCAAGAAGGAGTAATAAGGGAGGACAGGTGGGATTGGGTTGCACGCCCTTAATAGGAGAAATAAAGGTGATATATATATAGGGAGGAGCAATAAGGGTGGACAGGTGGGAGCGGATTGTGCGCCGCAACAAGGAGCAATAAAAGAGGATATTCATGTTTTACTGGTTATATGATAAAGACTGGAAAACTTACTGGTTTATTCTATTGTTCCATACTCTTCTTTTACTATTATTTTAAATTGAAACTTGGATATTTTTACGAGGATTGGTTATAGCTAAGATCTGTAAAAGTGAATCGATTTATTCTTTTAATTGTTGCAAGGTACTGTTTAATTAGCTTATCATTCTCTTCTTGCTTTATTACACATTGTATCCGGGTTATATTATAAAGGCCCCGCTGTGGCCTCGTTACTACTTCGTCGAGGTTAGGCTCGGCACTTACCAGTACATGGGGTCGGTTGTACTGATACTCCACTCTGCACTTCTTATGCAGATCCAGGTTATGGCCAGAGTTGATTTTCGAGTAGTAGCTGATCATTCGTGCGGAGACACGAGGTAGATCTGCTGGTTTCCGCAGATTCCTGGAATCTTCTCTACATTATTTATATTGTTGTTTTGTTCATTCAAAANATATATATATATATATATATATATATATATATATATATATATTTCTTTCAGCCAAATACTTGTAGTATTCTTTAGTAGTTTGTGAATTGTGACACCAAGTCCTGGGCAGTTAGACAATTGTAGTAGTTTCGAGTTTCGTTTCATTATTTCACACATTATTTTGGATTCATTTATTGGATAATATTAGACCTAGTATTATGTTTTAGTTGTTTTAAACGCTGAATCCCTCTAACATTGGCTTGCCTAGCAAGTATGGTGTTAGGCGCCATCACAATCCCGTGGGTTGGAAATTTTGGTCGTGACAGGTAAGCCCTTGTGAAAAGTTCAGGACATAACTTTGATCTAGGAATAACTTTAAGCAACAAGACACTATAGTTCATCATCAAAACACATAAGCATCTCAGGACATAGCTTTGATCTAGGAAGGTTCATATTAGAGTATGAGTACAAGGATAGGACATTACAATATGCATAGAGTCACTGTTGGATATAATCAAGCAGGATCATTGAACACAGGTAATTGATTGCACATAGACATGCTTCAATACTCATAAGTTCAAACTCAGAAGTGTCATTAGACAGTCCAAGTCATCAGTATCATACAGAGATGAGTACATACATTTGTTTTAGTGATTCCAACAAAAGTTCAATATTTTCAGAATTCCCCTAAATAGGTTCAGGTCATAAGGACAGTTAACAAATACTTCTAAGAGCGTCAACATTGTTAAGAGCAGGCATACATCCCATTATGATATTATCTTATTTTAACACTTAGGCTGATTACTCCATCCAGTACTCCTAAAAAACATGCCAACTAATTAGGTCATCAGAAACATCAATCTAAATGGAAGAGTTAATCTTGGTCTTATTTTATTTCTAATGTCATGATATCTAGTTATAACAACTCATAGGTCATCAGGCTTTACAGCTATCAGACTCAAATAGATTTAGGTTAAGTCTTCTACAGATAGTGATATTGACAGGCATAAGACAATAGGTAATGATGTTCACTTTAACTTGGTAACGCAAATAGGTAACAATATACTAGCATTTGGAAATGTAGACAGGTTCACTAAGCAAAATTTGGTGCATTATTTTGTGTACAAGTCATTATGACAAGAATATAAGAACTAGGATAGTATAATATCGTGGTCCAGCCTAACAGTTAGTGTCATTTAAGCAAGGATATGTCATTAGGGACATTGTGGACAAGTCTCTTAAGGAAAATCACTCGCTGAACTTAAACCAATGCAGCATCATAGAAAGATCATGATTATTATAGGTTAACACACATATACAAGTATAAATCTCTTCAAGCTAAGGTTATAAAATAGTCTATGGGCATAACAACACTAACATGATAGGTATGAACTTACGTATAGAAGTTAAGAAGAGTCATTTAATTAACATAGCAGCAGGAATTTCATGTGGCTTTCATAACAAGGCTCAAACAATCATGAGATGGAAAATATTAACATTCATTACAAGGGTCAATCCCCACAACTTACATTCAGACATGAAACTAAGCTTTCTAAAATATTATAGGGTTCATTACATGGTTTTCATTGTTTTAAATCATCACAAGAAAACACACACAAATCATTTTGTCATAGCATGAAGAAGCTGCGAACTAGAGCCAAAAAAATGAAGGTATGGACAGTGGTACAAACATGCTCTTGGTACTAAGGCAAAAAACATGGCATCACAAGTATCAAGATGGCTCAGTGTGGGAAAGCATTAGTCGTATTTTCAAAAAAATTTGATTTACTTCACTTTGGTAATTATGATATATACATAACCAATTACTTGATCATCGAAAAGATCACATGTAATATTATTAGTACATGAATTAATTCAATTAATCATGAAACTTAAAAGGATTTAAGAGTAACAATAGTACATTCAAACTTTTAATCAACTAGGTTATAAGAAATGGAATTCATGCTCAACACACATTTGATATTAGCTAAGACTACATAATTTATCAGGAGAATCACTAACCTAGTAGTAGCAGAACATAACGAGGATAGTCAGAGAACACTGATATATATCATAAATGAAAAGTTTCACGACCCAAAATCCATTAAGGTTGTGATGGCGCCGGACACCATTGTCAGGCAAGCCAACAATCAATACTTAATTGGGTTCTCATTTTATTATTTTTTTTGAAATCATATTTTTCTTGAATTTAAATAGTAAAGAATGGGAATTTACGGAGAAAGTAATAATACTTTTAATAATTTCAGCAAGAACAACCCATAATCATCCCAAAACTCGGTGTTACAAGCGCATGTGCATTAATTAGAAATATAAAATAAACTACAACAGCTGTCCGTAATACAATTTGGACAGAAAAAAGTAAATACTCTGAAGGAGACTCTGGTGGCTGCGGGTTGACAAATGGAATGCAACTCACCTAGGTCCCCGCATGTATACACACCTCAGCTCTCAAAGGGCTTTTAGACATATATGTGCCTGCACAAAATGTACAACAAATATAGTATGAGTACGTAAGCAACGTGTACCCAGTAAGTATCTAGCCTAACCCCGGAGAAGTAGTGACGAGGGGTTGACATTGACATTCACTAGTGGTCCAACAACATCAGGTACAGTATAAAGATGAGTAAATATGAGGCATAGTAAAAAATTGAATTAAATAAGCATAGAAATACGTGATACAAATTCCTCTCTTTACCAAGAATTCAAGCTTCCCATTAGAATTCCACTCCTTAACCGGAGCACACATATAGGTATAGTGGACCTCATAAACTAGCTTATCGTAATTCAAATCCGGAAAAATCATTGATACACTGGCTTCTTGCTGAATATTACGCATGATTCCATGATGATATGGTATAGGAAATGCCGAGGCGTCGGCCCTATCTAACATAATAATCAAATTGTGCACTGCCGATGGTCGATTGACACGAACCATAGATGCATCTACTAACCTGCCGAGGCGAACGACCCGCTCCCATGAGAGTGTGGTACATAAATCCTGCTGAGGCGAACGACCCGATCCCATAAGAGTGAAATACAGAATCCTGCTGAGGCGAATGACTCGATACCACATGAGTAAGAAGCTTTAACGGGTCCTTGGCCCCACTCACGAATAAACGTGTGAGTTGTAATTTCTTTAACAAAACCTTTCAATGAAGACATATATATATATATATATATATATATATATATATATATATATATATATATATATATATATATATATATATATATATATATATATCATAGAATCATTTCGTAAGGGAGTAAAATTATTCAGTGACTAATCATGAACTCGTGAAGTCTCTACGATTGCAAGTCTAGTTTCAAGTGGTAATGTAAAACAAAGGGATTTATTAGGCGAGAGACTGCTCAAATAGTACAGTTATAACATGATGTGGACCTAAGCCTACCTGGACAATAATGTGAATGTAGCTACGTACGGGCTCTCGTCACCTTGCGCGTACATAACCCCCACAACAAGTAGCACGTATCAATTTACAATACCTAGGGGTAATTTCCCTGTAACTGGGTTAGACAAGAGACTTACCTTGCTCCGAAGTTTCATATCCGGCTCCAACACCACTCTAACACCTCAAGCCGTTGCCTAACACTCCAAACTAGTCAAACAATGTGCAAACCAATAAAAATATACTCTAATACTCATAA
Source organism: Nicotiana paniculata (assembly GCA_005239505.1). Lineage (NCBI taxonomy): Eukaryota > Viridiplantae > Streptophyta > Magnoliopsida > Solanales > Solanaceae > Nicotiana > Nicotiana paniculata. The sequence goes on along the minus strand of ML348300.1, from coordinate 20,328 downwards.
TAATTCAATTTACAACTCTGTTCGAATAGTCGATAAAAATCACCCTCGAGCCCACGTGCCCGGATTCAGAAAATTTTCAAAGATAAGCTTTACCCATAACACCACGAACTCAAATATATAACTTATCCCAATTTTCATGTCCAATTTCGTGGTCAAAATCTAAAAATATAATTTTCTAGGTTTCTCTCCAAATATTCCGAATTTCTACAAATTTCCATGCTTAAATCCGTATATAACTCATAAGGTTAAGAAAGCACTTACCCCATAATAGTCGACGAAGATGGCACCCCAAAATGCTCCAAAGTCTGCTCCCATGGATGAAATGAAATGGAGTTGAGCCAAAACCTTCGTTTTAAAGAGGAAACTGCCCAACCCCGACCTTTGCACCTGCGGCCTTTTGGCCTCTTCTGCGCCTCTGTTTCTATGCCTCCACTTCTGGAGAGGATTTCTCATAGGTGCGGCTTTCCCCCAAGGCCATCTCCTCCCTGTCTGCATTCCTTCACCGCAGGTGCACGTCCTCTTCTGAGGAAAACCTTCCACATCTGCGATCTCCCAGCCTTCACTCTATTCCGCTTCTGCGACCACTGGGCCGCTTCTGCGGGTTCGCACTTGCGGCCCTCTTTGCGCAAGTGCGATTGCACCAGATGCTCATCTGCTTCAGCTCTTCCTCAAATTCAAAATTCGATCCATTAATCACCCAAAATCCACCCGAGCCCCCAAGACCCTGTCCAATCACACGAACAACTTCCAAAATGTAACGTGGACCTATTGGAGGCCCGAAATCACATCAAACAATGTCGAAATCACGATTCACACCCCAATTCAAGCTTAATGAACTTTAGAACTTCAAACATTTATATTCGATGTCTAAACCTATCAAATCACTTCCGATTGACCTCAAACTTTGCACATAAGTCACATTTGTCATTACAGACCTACTCCAACTTGCGGAGTCGAAATCCGACCCCGATATCAAAAAGTCCACTCCCACTCAAACTTCTCAAAACCTTCAGATTTTCTAGCTTTCGCCAAATGACCCCGAAATGGCCTATGGACCTCCAAATCCACATCCAGATGTGCTCCCAATATTAGAATCACCATACAGACATGGATCAGAATCCAAAACGAACAATGATAACATTGAAATGCACTTCAACCCAAATTTATAAAAAAGTTTCCAAAATTCTAACTTCCACAATAGGCGCCAAAACGCTCCAAGGTTATCCAAAACCCAATCCGAACATACGCCCCAGTTCAAAATCATCATACAAACCCACTGAAATATTCAAATCCCGATTTCGAGGTCGTTTACTCAATTTCCAAACTTAGTCAATTCTTCCAACTGAAAGCTTCTGAAATGAGAATTTTCATTCCAAATCAACTTTGAACTTCCGAAATTTCAATTTCGACCATGTGTGCAAGTCATAATCCCTGAAGTGAAGCTTCTCAAAGCCCCAAACCACTGAACGATGCACTAGAACTCAAATTGGCCGGTCGGGTCGTTACAAGGATTCATAGAAAAATATCATAGATATCATAATCACCCAATTAGTCAAAGACAGAAAAAGAGTCAGTGTACACTGACCTTTTGTAGAGCGGCAAACCAAGAAAATATTGATCCTTAGCCGTTTTGAACCACAAACTCACAACAATCCACTCACAGTGATTGAATTTGCCCAGAGATGAAAGAGGAAAAGAAGAAGTTAGAGAAGAACTTCTGAAACTTAGACTTAACTGAAGAAACTTGAACTTTCAATTTTAGTGTATGTGTTGGTGGTGTTGAGTGTGAATTGATGTATATCAAGGTCTGTTAGGTGAGAGCCTTTAATGTCATATTTATAGTGGCCTTCAAGCCTTAGGGTTGCGCTAAATTCAAATAGTTAGTGGATGGTGACGATAGTGAGGATGATGATAGCATTATGGTGAAATTAGATATGAATGGAGGGGAAAGCACCGAAGACTTTTACCTCGTCACGAGGAGATGAAAAATCGACCATTGAGAGTGAAGATCCATCGACCAAAGCTCTAATGTCCAGAGGTCACTGTGTTTGACCTTGGACATGAATAATAATAATAATGGAAACAAGTCATACATGCTTCGATTTAAAGGACGAAGAGAGAACAGACTAGTTTGAGTTGCATGATTTAGGTCCAGGGTTTTGTTTTGGGGTTTTGAATTAAATCGATGAAAATTGAAAGAAGCATGCACGATTCCCATCTAGTAGGGACAAGATGGTTGATTCGAAGTGGAATTGTACCTTGCACAGATTTGTGCAAGGTTTTTGATTGATAGGTTTAGATGAGATGAGGGAAAGGAAATAGGAAAGGGAAATGAAAGCGGCCGAGTGCTGCAAATAAGAAGGTTTCTAGGGGTGTCTTTAAGGTTAAGATTGAGGAATGAGATATAAGCCTTTGGATATTTTGATCTTCGGCTCTGAATTTTCAGAGAATAGAAATTCACTAAAGGATTTATTATGGAACAACGATGGTCAATGGATCTTTGTGATCCTATGGCTGAGATGAGATCCGATGATGGCTTAAAAAAAAGGAAAACAAGGGTTAATTATGGATCGTTGATGGATTGAATAAAAGGCCTAGATTTATTGTGTTTCTTATGTGAGTGTTGTGGAGTGATGCGGTGGCGTAATGCCATTGGTTTAGAGGCGATGACATGGATTGCCAACTTGGATGAAAGGGGTGGGAGTGGACAGGGTGAAAGATGGTTGGCCTTGTGTATTGGGCTAGATTAGAATTTAAAATATAGCCATATTGAGTTTAATTAATCAATTGCAATTACAACCTTTTAAGTTTTTAGCCCATTTTAAAATTAATTAAATTAAACTTATTTAATACTAATTAAATAAAATAAAATATAATCATCAAATATATTTTTAAGTACTGTAATTAATTAATTATAATACTTTGACTATAAAAACTCATTTTGGCTAACTAAAGTAATAAATGTAGTATAGTTATACATTAAAGACTAATTTGTTAAATTAATTGAAAATTTATTTCCTAAGATATCAAAGTTATTTTAATAAATAAAATAGTAAGAGGGATATAATTTATTATTGTTTTACTACTATATTGATTAACATTGTTAATTATTATTAAGCATTATATTATTTATATTTTAAGAAAATATGTGCTATTGATTTGAAAATCTTTTACTACATTTATTATTGATTAATAAATATAAATAATTTAATTTTAAAATGGAGGGTCAAAATTGATCGTCAACATATTGTAGTTGTGTTATCGTTGTCTTCTCAGATATTTTATGGCATTTCCATTGTTGAGATTATCAAATTTTTGTTTATTGAGTTCATTGTTATTGTGAAGTGTTGGCTTTCCTAGGAAGTAGTGTTAGGTGCCATCACGGATCCCGTGGGAGTTTGGATCGTGACAAGTTGGTATCACATCACTAAGTTTCCTAGGGTCTCACGAGTCATGAACAAATTAGGTAGAGTCTTGCGGATCGGTATCTAGACGTCTGTACTTATCTTTGAGAGGTTTCCGAAATATTAGAAAACTTTACTTTATTGCATCGTTGTCGTGCAGATTTGTTAATTCTTAAGTCTAAACATTTACTCTTTTAATCTCTCACAAATGGTAAGGACATGCTCAACTGATCAGGCGCCAGTGCCAACGGTCAGGGCCGCGAGAGGTTGGGGTCGAGGTGGGGATCACACTACGGCTAGAGCAGCTTATGTGGAGCCATCAATTGCTCCAGTGGAGGAGAAAGTTCCAGATGCTTTTGAGCCGGTGCGACCACCCCATACACCAGTAATGCCTATTGTTATACCTGGCCTTCAGGAGACTTTGGGTCAAATATTAAGTGGGTACACGAGCTAGGATCTGGCGGGCATGATACCAGTTGGACAAGCTACCTCACAGGTTGGGGGAGAGCCCAGACTCCGGCTGCCCGTATAGTAGAGAAGCTAGCTTAGGGTTATCATACACTAGGGGTGTTACCAGGTATACTAGTTGTTGCTGCTCGGGCCGACATTGGTCCATCTATGTTCGATGAGAAGTAGAAGAGGTTGGAGCGATTTAAGAAGCTTGATCCTCACAAGTTAAGTGGAGGAGAGTCAGAGGATGCTCAAGGTTTTCTGGATCGGTGTCATCAGATTCTTCGTATAACATGTATTGTGGACACCAACCTTTACCATAGTTTAGCTGACATGGGCATCCTACAGATAGTGGCCGACATATGGGTCAGGCAGGCCAGCTGGCACAACATTAGTTACATGGCATCGGTTCTTAGTTATCTTCTTAGAGAAGTTTGCTCCACAAAATCACAGAGAGGAATTGCATAGGGAGTTTGACAAGCTATGCCAATGGGATATGAGTGTGACTCACTACGAGATGAGATTCACAGATTTGACTTCAACTATAGTCTATGTTATAGTTTGGCTCGAGAGGTTGAGACGGATGCTAGATTTGACTAGGTGGTTAAGATTTTTAGGCGGTAGGTGCAGGTTTGCAGGCTTGGGTGAGAGGCCAAGATGCCTCGTGGTTCATGTGGTTTTAGTTATGCCTCGTCTAGAGGCCAGTCACATCACAATAGAGTTCTTCCTTTTAGGCTTGCTTAGGTAGCTCGTCAGATTCCTCGTAGTTTGTCAGTTAGCCACAGTTCATACAGTCCTCGCCCAATTCAGACATCATTCAGTGCACTCCCAACTTAGAGCTCGTACCGTACTCCATAAGCTCAAGGTTGTCAATATCGAATTCTTCCAGTTGTTATTTTAGTTCACGAGGTCCAATTCAGCCCCCACAGTCATTCCTGATTCGAGGTTTCTACAAGTGTGGGGAGCTGGGGCATGTGAGAAAGTGTTTCCGCTACTATTAGAGAGGTCCAGTGCAGCAGGGAGGTCAGACTATAACTCCTGCACCAGTTGCTATACCACCTGCTCAACTAGCTCGGGTTGGAGGTTGTACGGGGTGAGGTTTCCCTAGAGGAGGAGGGAAATTAGGCGGTGGTCAGGCCCGTTGCATTGCATTTCCCGCCAGGACAGAAGTAGTTGCTTCCGACGATGTGATCATAAATATTGTTTCATGTGCTCCAGAGATGCTTCAATATTTTTTGACCCTATTTTCACTTATTCATATGTGTCATCATACTTTGCTTTTTATTTGGATGCGCACTGTGATTCTTTAGCTATGCCTGTACATGTATCTATACCGGTGGGTAATTCTATTATGGTGGACCGTGTATATTGGTTTTGTGTGGTGACCATTGGGGGATATGAGACTAGATTTGATCTCTTACTACTCATCATGGTGGATTTTGATGTGATTTTATGCATGAATTTGTTGTCACCATATCACGTTATTCTTTATTGTCACCCTAAGACCATGATTTTGGCTATGCCAAGGCTACCGAGGTTGAAGGGAAGAGGCTCCCTGAATCATGTTCCTAGTAGAGAGGTGTCTTTTCTGAAGACACAATGAATGGTTGAGAAGGGGTGTTTCGCGTATTTGTCCTTCGTGATAAATGTTAGTGTTGATACTCATAATGTTGAGTTAGTTTTAGTAGTGAGGGAGTTCCCAAATGTGTTTCCTGCAAGCTTGCCGGGCATGCAACCCGATAGTGATATTTATTTGGTGCTAGGCACTCAGTCCATCTCTCCATCCGTATCACATGGAACCGGTAGAGTTGAAGGAGTTGAAGGAACATTTACAAGAGTTTCTTTATAAGGGTTTCATCGGGCCTAGTGTGTCACCTTGCGGTACACCAATACTATTTATGAAGAAGAAAGATGGTTCTATGAGGATGTGCAATGACTATAGGTCGTTGAACAAGGATAATGTCAAGAAAAAGTACCCACTACCGCGTATTGATGATTTGTTTGATCAACTTCAGTGTGCTAGGGTATTCTCGAAGATTGATTTGAGATCAGAGTACCATTAGATGAAGATCCAGGCTTTAGATATTCCGGAGATAACTTTGAGAACCCGCTATATTCACTATGAGTTTCTGGTGATGTCTTTTGGGCTGACCAATGCCCCAATAACTTTTATGCACTTGATCAACAACGTAATTCAACACTATCTTGATTATTTCATCATAGTTTTCATTGATGATATATTGGTGTATTCTCGCAACCGGGAGGATCGTGAGCAACATTTAAGGATTGCACTCCAGACTTTTAGGGAGAAGAAGCTATATGTTAAATTCTCCAAGTGAGAGTTTTAGCTAGACTCAATGGCATTCTTGGGTCACTTGGTTCACAGTGAGGGGATTAAGGTGGATTTAAAGAAGATTGAGTCAGTTCAGAGTTGGCCCAAAGCGTCTACTACTACTACTACTGAGATCCAGAGTTTTCTTTGGTTGACTGGGTATTATCGTGGTATTATGGAGGGATTTTCATCCATACCTTCCCCATTGACTAGTTTGATGTTGAAAGGTGCCTCATTCAGGTGGTCTGATGAGTATGAGGAGATCTTTCAGAAGCTCAAGAGTACCTTGATTACAACTCTAGTTCTGATTTTACCTTCGGGATCAGGTTCCTATATAGTCTATTGTGATGCTTCACGAGTTTTCATTGGGTGTGTATTGATGCAGGAAGGGAGAGTTATTGCTTATGCTTGGCGTAAGTTGAAGCCCCATGAGAAGAAATACCCAGTGCACGATTTGGGGCTGGTAAACAATGTTCACATACTCAAGATTTAGAGGCATTATCTTTACATCATGTCGTGTGAGGTGTTCACAGATTACAAGAGTCTCCAGCACTTATTCAAGCAAAATGATCTTAACTTGAGGCAACATAGGTGGTTAGAGCTCTAAAGGACTATGATATTTGATCACGCTCAATTATGTCTTATAGGAAGACTAAACGGGAGCTGCAAATATAATCTGGGGATTACGCCCAGAGTCGATCCCACAAGGAATTTATGTATCAATCAAGTCGTCAGAATACACAACTTTTACTTAATAAATTTTCTCAAGACTTTTGAATATAAATTGGTGATGTTTTACTATTTCTACTGACAAAAGTAATAAACTAATGATTAACTAGCAATATGATGTAAACAATTATAATAAAGGTCTAAGGTTATGGTTTCCCCCGTCGGTGAACATCCTTCTCGGATACTTCTTATAGTTTGACTAGTTGTCTATATCAATCATGAACACTCTATCTACCATAAATCTCTCTCAAGTAAATGATAATTTACTAGACGCACTCTCTCAAGTTACGCTAGCTAGATTTCATTACATTTCACTTTAGATTGCACCCGAAGTATCGTTATTTCTAATCCAACCTCTAAACCCTCGGTTATGACTTTCATATATACTCCGGGAGTGATGTTGTTCAAACAACTACCTAAATATGCACTCTCTCCCAAGTAGATATATAATAAATAGGAACATCTATTTGAGGATCCTTTCAATTAACTACAACAAGAACGTAGTTGAACAAATAGAGATTAACAACCAACCAAACTATATTAATATCACAATAAGTTCACCCCCCAATGGGTTCCACCAAAACCCTAGATTAAGGAAATCAGCTACAAAAGGTTCATAATAATCAAATTCCAAAATACTTGCATAACTAAATTACAGAGTAATGAAATAAGGATGTAAAAATCATTGTTCTGCTTCGCTCGGTATTATTCCACAGGTTTTTCTTCACTCTAATGGCATAAGTCCCTCAAAGTTGTGTTTTTGGGTCTATTTATATTTTTGGGATAAACCCTAAACGTGTAGGAGACTTCTATTCAAACCGAGAAACACTTAAAATCTTCAAAACTCGAATTGGACCGGATCAGGGGCCAGGCATTACAGACCAAATGCCTGGATAACGCCTCGACAGGCCTGGCATTATGGGTCTATCGCCTGGATAACGCCTGGTCTCACCAGGCTTTATAGCCCAAACGCCCGGCTAAAGCCTGGTATGACCAGGCTTTACAGCTTAAATGCCCGGGTATAGCCGAGTTCACTCCTTTTTGACTCTTGAGCGTATTTTCAACATTTATGCATCGATTTAACTCGGCTCCCGTATCCAATTCACCTACACATGAAATAGACTCCATTAGGCACATACGAAGTGTATTTTTATCATTAACGCACTTAAAATGCAAGGCACCTAATGTGTTAAACAATGAAGTTTAGCCACACATCAACACCCCACACTTAAACTTTTGCTCGTCCTAGAGCAATTAAATTACACTCATGAACACAACTTATTAAGAAAATCCCTTAACACATTATACCAACAATATTTAAAACAGTTCAACCACAGAGGTGTGACATCCTCGCCACAATAATCGACTCACACATACCATGATTTATTCACAATCCACTCACTACCCTAACTTAGAGGTCAACAACATTACCTTTCCTTCATGAATCATGTGCCCAAATCAAAGAGCTAGTTCCACACACAATAAAATTTAAGAATACTTAGGAACTCAAGATAGAAAGAATTCACTCACTCTTAGAAATAATATTCATATTCCACAAAAGATGCACCATAGGCTTGCCCGTAGTGTACTACTCTACTAATCGAGCTCATGCAGTCTAGGATCAAGTAGGGCTTTATTTGGTTGTAATGTAGGTTGCGGGACGGGTAGGATACATTTAGATATAAGAGTGACTACACCTCCCCAAGCACTTTAATACATATACTTTAGCTTTCAACCTCAAACTTATATTAAACCAACTCCACCTTCACATCAACGTTATTACCCCATACTTCTTTAAGCACAATTACATTAAGAGTCACCACATATATATTTTTCTTTCACAACAATATAACTATTTATTTTATATTTTTTTTTCTTCTTTTTCTCTTTTTTTTTTTAAGTGACTCTTACTTTTCAAAACAGTGCACCTTTCTCTTTATTTCAAATATTCCCCTAAAAAACCAACCTACCACCCCACACTTTAATTTTTCCATATTTCATCACATTTCCAGTGCTTACGAGAGGTGACAAAGTTCAAATATATGATCGATTCAAATAAAGGGGTATGGCTTGTAATGTGGTTGCCAAAGAAACATGATTATAGGCTCAACAGATTTAACTACGATGCATAACAATTAGGTGGGTAAATATACATAGCTGGCTGATCACGCTCAACTATGTCTAATAAAAGAATAAACGGGCGTTGCAAATATAATTCGGGATATTATGCCCAGAGTCGATCCCACAGGGAATTTATGTATCAATCAAGTCTTTAGAATACGAAACTTTTACTCAATCAATTCTTTCAAGACTTTTTAATATAAATTGGTGATGTTTTACTAATTCTACTGACAATAATAATAACTAGCAATTACTAACAATGTGTTGCAAATAATGTTGATAAAGGTCTAAGGTTATGGTTTCCCCCGTTGGTGAACTTACTTCTCAGATACTTCTTATAGTTTGATTAGTTGTCTCTATCAATCATGAACACTCTATCTACCATAAATCTCTCTCAAGTAATTATGGTAATTTACTAGATGCACCCTCTCAAGTTACGCTAGCTAGATTGCATTACAGTTCACTTTAGATTGCACCCGAGGTATTGTTATCTCTAATCCAAACTCTAAACCCTCGGTTATGACTTTCTTCTATACTCTGGGAGTGGTGTTGTTCAAAGAATTACCTAATATGCACTCTCTCTCAAGTAGATACACACTAATTAGGCACAACTAATTAATGGCCATTCAATTAGCTACAATAAGAACGTTGTTGAACAAATAGAGATGAATAATTAACCAAACTATATTAATATCACCATAAGTTGGTCCCCCAACGGGTTCCACAACAACCCTAGATTAAGAAAGTTAACTACTCATATTCATAAATATCAAATCTAAAATATCTTGCATAATTGAATTATAGAGTAATGAACTAAGGAGATAAAAATCAGTGTTTTTCCTTTGCTGAGTAGTAATCCACAGGTTTTTCTTCACTTTGATGACTTCCTCTCTTCGAATCCCCTTCAAGTTGTGTTTTTGGGGTCTATTTATATGTTTGGGATAAACCCTAAACGTGTAGGAGACTTCTATTCCAACCGGGAGACACTTAAACTCTTTCAAAACTCGAATTTAGCCGGAACAGGGGCCTGGCGTTTGGGCCCTGGCTCCTGGCTAATGCCAGGCTAAGGCTGGCGTTTAAGCTCTAACACTTGGCTAACGCTAGGCAGGGTCAGGCGTTTCAGCTATAACGCCTGGCTAACGCCAGGCAGGGTCAGGCGTTTGGGCTCTAGTGCCCGGCTATAGCTCGGTGCACTCCTCCTCGCCTCTTGAGCGTATTTTCGATGTATTTGCATCCATTTAGCTCGATTTCCATCTCCAATTCACCTACACATGAAATAGACTCTATTATGCACATAAAAAGTATATTTTTACCATTAACGCACATAAAATGTAGGGCATATAACATGTTAAATCATGAATTCTAGCGTCGCATCAATACCCCACACTTAAACATTTGCTCTTACTCGAGCAATCAAACTATACTCATGTACACAACTTATTAAGCAAATCCCTTAACATGTTATACCAAGAATTTTTAAAACATTTCTATCACAAAGGTGTGACATCCTCGCCTCAATAGTTGACTCCCATATACCATGCTTTATTCATAATCCACTCACTACTCTAACATAGAGGTCAACAATATTACCTTTCCTCCGTGAATCATGTGCCCTCACAAAATTCAAGAGTTAGTTCCACACACAATGAAATTTAACAACATAGGAACTTAAGATCGAAAGAATTCACTCACTTTCAGAAATAACATTCATATGCCACAAAAGATGCACCATATGCTTTCCCGTAGTGTACTACTCTACTAATCGAGCTCATTCAGTCTAGGATAAAGTACGCTTTCTTTGGTTGTAATGTAGGCTGCGAGACAGGTAGGATACATTTAGATATAAGAGTGACTACACCTCCCTAAGCACATTAATATACATACTTTCGCTTTTCAACCTCACACTTATATTAAACTAACTCCACCTTCACATCAATGTTAATACCCCATACTTCTTTAAGCACAACTACATCAAGAGTCACCNTTTTTTTTTTTTTTTTCTAAGTGACTCTTACTTTTTCAAACGATGCACCTTTCTCCTTATTTCAATTATTCCCTCAAAAACCAACCTACCACCCCATACTTTAACTTTTCCATATTTCATCACTTTTTCAGTACTTACGAAAGGTGACAAGGTTCAAGTATATGATTGTTTCAAACAAAGGGGTATGACTTGTAATGTGGCTTCCAAAGAAACAATATTATAGGCTTAACGGGGTTAACTACGATACATAATAATTAGGTGGGTAAAATATAGATAGCTGGCTCAACAAAGAAATGCCTATATCACTTTCAAGACTGAACAAAACTTCTATTTCGCTTTGCACACACACGGGGCAAGTTCTAGACATCAAATGCAATATACAGAATAACATACAACCCTTACACACACTTGGCACATAACTCACTCAGGATTGGATCTATCACGACACTCCAGTCAAAGCAGTTAAGCAAATCTTAGGAATTCCTGATTTAAGGTATTTATCCTGGAGTCAAAAAAATTGAGCCTAAGTGTCACAACCAAAGTAATGACTATTCCCAAGGCATTAGCACGTTTCGATATATTGCTACTATTAAGCCCTTAACCATGTGATTCCTACTCTTAAAAATTAAAAACTACCTACACCCGGTTCAATTAAAAACCCTTGGAAAAGAACCGTGGTCCAAAGAAAAACCAAGGGGGAATTACTACACTACCTAAAACAAAAATCTTTTTGGTATTTTCGTTAGACTTACTCCCTTCAAGAAAACTGTCTAGGAGATCCATAATCAGGAAGAGTCCACATATTCCTAATTTTTTTTTGTGATGATAAATCAAAACATAAAAGCTAAATAGAAACAAACTACAACATTTCACTGAACATAAAATCTAAAAATAAATGAAATAAATAAAACAAGCAACACAATTCACACAACACATATATACAACACCCCACACTTAGTTCATGCACTGTCCTCAGTGCATCATATATATACAAAGCAAAAAGTAAATCAAAGTTCAAGATACTTCCTGGTCACTCAGCGTCATCATCAACGGACGCTCTCCATTCCTCTTCACACTCATCCTCTCCATTATCATCCTCATCCGATTGCATTAGCTCCGCATCAGAATCATCAGGCGTGTTTATATCTTCATCATCTGGGAGCCTGTACCCTTCACCTGCTCCTATCATCTGCTGAGCATGAGCATTGAGTGGATACCTCTGATCCAACTCTTCCCTTTCATTAACTGACACCGGACGACCTCATATGCGCAACTACAAATCCATCATCCCATAGAGATGGGCCATGAATCTATCATCCCTGGCATAACGCTCAGCATTTGTCAGTGAAGACTCTTCTTTCAGTCTTAAGCCAGTGGTGTCAGTTTCCCGGGTGAGTTGTTGATCAATGATGTGGTCAAAGTCGGGCTCAACCGCTACCTTGCTGTCTAGCAGGAACTGAGTCAGGAAATTCGGGAAAGGAATTCGATCAATTCTATTGTTGGCATGCACCAACCCCATTTGGTAGCGAATCAGATGAACCCCATTAACTTGCTGCCCAGTCATTAAGAAGTAGAGCACAAAAATCCTCTCTCGGCTGATTAAGGTGTCATGGGTGCACGGTAGTATCCGTGCATTAATCAGTTTCAGCCATACTTGTGTTTCAGCCTTCATCTTCTTCTTGGGAAACCTTTTATGACGATTAATAGATCTATTCTGAATCTAGGCAGCCTTGGAATCAACCACACAAAGTGTATGCCTCACTTCTCTATAGTTAGGATGGCGGATAAATTGCTCTAGAGGCTCCACCGGAACATTTGGTGCTCCTAAGAAATCACATATGGCCTTGGCCGAGAAATCCACCAAGTGCCCACGAATTGGCACCAATTCTTCCTTGTCCGTAGGGTCAAACCCTGCGTAGAATTCCCGGACTAAATTGAGGTTGATGTTTCCATGGTGTTTGAACACATATCCCAGACCCAATTCATAGATACTCCTCCAAATTGCTGGGAATTTAGTTCTAAGAGGACCCTCGCTGATAGCACCTTCCGGGTGGACATGCTTGGGTTTGCAACGAGCATACCATTTCCTAGAGTGTGGTGGTATGCTGTTGACACCATATTCTCTTTGACCAACGGGTTGCTGCCTCATAGCAGCCACAACAGCTACTGCTTCCTCACCAGTCATACTAGAAGTAGCATCTCCTCCTTTTCTTTTCTTTTGAGCTGGTGGGGGTTTTGATTTGGTTTTCGGCAGGGCTGAAGCTGTGGCATTTCCCTTGCCGGTGGATTTTCTAGAAAACATTGTTTTACCTGCACAATATATCAGTAATGAATTAGTGTCACCAAGTATATACTATCTGTATTCGCACTTTCCGAAGGTTAGTAAGACTTCACCTCGGCAAGTTTATGACAATTCATGCCACTGGTGTTTTTCCCGGAGACTCAGGCTCCATATGGGACATGTATTGCCATTGAGGAATTACATCGAGCACTTGGCTGACACAATTTCCATGGGAGCTCGTATGGACTTGGGGGACTGCCTCATGTTCCCAAATCACTTTGGGTTCCCATAATACCACTTAATTTCACCATCTCAGCTCATTCCTAAAGGGTTTCGGGGCTTGGGGTGCATAACACCATATAACACATTTCAAGAACTTCATAAATCCATAAAACTTCTTCATGAAATCAAAGATAAACGATTTACCAGCTCAAATTCGAGTGAAGAAAGTATAGGGTTAGAATCATACCTCACGTATTGATTTGTGTTAGCCGGATGAAGTGTACCACGAATTCTACCCTATGCATATCTTGTGTGTGTGGTGGGTGATAATGGGGTGTTAAAGGTGCTGTGATTTTTACGAAGTGAAGATGAGTGTGTCAAACTATGTGATTTGATATGGGTGTGGGAGACAACCAGTGTTTAGGTGTGTGCTTGAGAGTGAAAATTTCTTGCGAGAGAGTTGGAAGATGAAGAAAATCGGAAAAGTGAACTTACCTGGTGATACTCGTGCGTTTTAATAAAAAAGCCTGGGCACCCTGGCGTTAGCAACGCGTTAACCCCGTAATGCCAGCCTACCCCTGACGTTACCCAGGCGTTAGCCCCTTATCGCCAGCGTGTTACCCAGGCGTTAGCCACTTAACGCTAGCCTTTCCCTGGTGTTAGCCAGGCGTTTGGCTCTTAACACCAACCATATTCCCACCTTCCGTCATGCTAATACACTCTTCCATTCATCCGAATTCACCTGCAAGCTCGTTAGTACCTACAATTACACTAAAATACTTCTAGATAATCTAAGATTTACTAAGCATTGGGTTGCCTCCCAATAAGCACCTTATTTAAGGTCATGGCACGACTATTACAACAAATCAATAGGTTGCCTCCTATGAAGCGCCTGATTTAACGTCACGGCACGACACAACATAAAATCTATTTAAGGATTGTTTGGTGTATTAGGTTCACCCAGGTGCACAATAGCCAACATATTGGCTTCAGTCATTCCTACATATCTTTTTAATCTCTGTCCATTGACCTTGAAAGTATTAGAATCATTTTCAGCAGTAATCTCCACAGCACCATAAGGAAATACATTGACCACTTTAAACGGGCCAGACCATCGGGTCTTGAGCTTACCCAGAAACATTCTTAATCTTGAATTATACAGTAATACCTTGTCTCCTGGTTTGAAATCCCGGTCCACAATATTTTTATCATGAAGTCTCTTCATTCGTTCCTTATACAACCTAGTTCTTTCAAATGCTTGGCTTCTGATTTCTTCTAATTCTTGTAATTTTGAGATCCGATTTTCTCCAGCAGTATCGAAATCCAGATTCAGCTGCTTCAATGCCCACCAGGCTTGATGTTCTAGTTCGATGGGCAGGTGACAGGCCTTACCAAATACCAACTTGTATGGAGACATACCAGTTGGTGTTTTAAATGCGATTCTATAGGCCCAAAGGGAATCATCAAGTTTCTTCACCCAGTCAGTTCTTGTGGCGTTAATAGTTTTGGTTAGTAAACTCTTTATTTCCCGGTTTGATACCTCAACCTGCCCGCTAGTTTGGGGGTGCTATGGGGTTGCTACCTTATGACGTACGTCATATTTAGCCAACAAGTTTTTAAAAACACGATTGCAGAAATGCGTGCCTCCATCACTTATAATAGCCCTTGGTGTCCCAAAGAGGGTGAATATATTCTTCTTTAAGAACCACCCCACCACCACTTTTGCATCATTAGTAGGGAATGCTGCCGCTTCTACCCATTTCGGCATGTAATCTACAACAACAAGTATATACTTATTGCCGTATGAGCTGACAAATGGACCTATGAAATCTATCCCCCAAACATTGAACACTTCTACCTCTTATATTGGATTCATTGGCATTTCATGACGACAGGATATGTTCCCCGTCCTTTGGCATTCATTGCAGCCTTTCACCCATTGATGGGCGTCTCTGAACACAGTGGGCCAATAAAACCCGGCCTTCAACACTTTAGCTGCTGTTCGGACTCCTCTGAAATGTCCTCCATAAGGAGCTGCGTGACAAGCCTGCAAAATAGCACATTGGTCTATCTCGGGGACGCACCTCCGGATCATGTTATCTATGCAAATTTTAAACAAACGAGGTTCATCCCAATAGTAGTTACGACTATCACGATAGAATATTTTCTTTTGTACAGCGGAGAGCTCATAAGGGTCAATGCCACATGCCAGGTAATTAGCAATGTCTACATACCATGGCACCTCTCTCACATTTGTGGCCAGCAGTTGCTCATCTGGAAAGGTTTTCAGAATATCCTCAGATTTAGGTGCCTGTTTAGCACCTTCGATGCGTGATAAATGATCAGCGACATGGTTCTCCGTTCCCTTTTAGTCACGAATTTCCAAGTCAAATTCTTGCAAAAGCAGCACCCAATGAATTAAACGTGGCTTAGATTCTCTTTTCTCAACCAAGTACCTAATGGTTGCGTGATCAGTGTACACGATCACTTTTGACCCGATCAGGTAGGACCTGAATTTGTCAAATGCAAATACTACAACCAACATTTCTTTTTCTGTTACCGTGTAGTTCAGCTGAGCTCCACTCAATGTCCTACTTGCGTAGTAAATTGGGTGCATTACCTTATCTTTTCGCTGGCCCAACACGGCTCCTACAGCATAGTCACTTGCGTCACACATGAGTTCAAATGGTTGCTCCCAGTCGGGGGCAACTATAATCGGTGCAGTGACTAGCTGCTTCTTTAGCTTCTCAAACGCTACCCTGCAATCATCAGAAAACACAAATGGGTTATCTTTCTCGAGTAACTTACAGAGAGGATTGGAAATTTTGGAGAAATCTTTGATGAATCGGCAGTTGAATCCGGCATGTCCCAGGAAGCTACGAATAGCTTTGACTGA
>MDKI01254243.1:0-49614 GCA_005239505.1 Nicotiana paniculata | reverse complement strand
AACGCCCCAAAACTATCCAAATAACGGCAAACCAATGAAAATATACTCTAATATTTGAAAAAAATTCTGAATTATATAATTTCCCAACCCCGCTTAGTGAAATGACAAAAATGCCCTCGGGCCCACATGCCCGGAATCCGAAATTTCTCGAAGATATATTCTACCCATAGCTTTACTAGTTCAAATATACAATTTACTCTACATTCCATGCTCAAATTCTTGGCTAAAAATCCAAATTACCATTTCTAGATTTTCTTCAATATTTTCCAAATTTTTCCACAATTTTCATGTATAATTCCATGCAATAACCTTGTATTTAACTTAGAAACATGAAGGAGTTACTTACCTTGTGATTCCTGATGGAAACCCTCTCTTGAAGCTCCTCCAAAATCGACCAAACCAAAGAAGAAATGAAGAAATGGCCAACAATTCTCGGTTTTAAAACATTCTGCCCAGGCCATTTTTTGCACCTGTGATTCATCACTCGCACCTGCGACTCAACAGGTGCGATCAAACCTTTGCACCTGCGACTTTCCTCAGCTCGAGCCAACTTTGCACCTGCGTCCCATAACCCGCATCTGTGACCTCGCAGGTGCGGAAATACCATCGCACCTGCGCTCCCAGCTGGACCATCAATTCATCGCACCTGCGGTGCCATAGCCGCACCTGCGGCCAAACCGTCGCAGGTGCGGTCACACCATATGACAGCAAATTCAAGACTTCTTCAAACTCTCAACTTGATCCGTTAACCATCCGGAATCCACCCGTGGCCCTCGGGACCCCGTCAAATTATACCAACCTGTTCCAAAACATAATGTGGACTTGATCGAGGCCTCAAATCACATAAAACAATATTGAAACCACGAATCGCACCCAGATCCCAACTTTATGAACTTACAAAATTTCCAACTTCTACATCCGATGCCGAAACCTATCAAATCACGTCCGATTGACCCCAAATTTTGCACACAAGTCATATTCGACATTATGGACCTGATATAACTTTAGGAATCGCATTCCGACCTCGATATCAAAACTTCCACTTCCGGTCGGATTTCTCAAAAACCTTAAAATTTCTATCTTTAGCCAAATGACTTCAAAATGACGTACGGACATCCAAATTCACTTCCGATCGCGCTCCCAACTCCGGAATCACCATACGAAGATATTCCCAGACTCGGAATCCCAAACGGACATCAACATCACTGAAATGCACTTCAATCCAAACTTAGGAAATTCCTTCAAAAATGTTGACTTCCACATTATACGTCGAAACGCTCCCGGGTTATCCAAAACCCGATCCGAACATATTCCCAAGTCCGGAATCATCATACAAACCTGCATGAACTTTCAAATCCTGATTCGGAGGTCGTTTACTCAAAATTCCAATCTTAGTTGATTCTTCCAACTTAAGGCTTCTAAAATGAAAATTTTCTTTCCAAATCAACTCTAAACTTTCCGAAACTCAATTCCGACCACACCTAAAAGTCCTAATACCTGAAATGGATCTTCTCACAGCCTCAAACCGCTTAACGACGCGCTAGAGCTCAAAACGACTGGTCGGGTCATTACAACCAAAATGGATATCATATTTTTATTTTCCTTCTTTATGTATATCAAAAATTTATCTTCTACTTTGTATATCAAAATTTTGTCTACTCTCATTATTATATATTTTAGAACTTTCTCTAAACCTATTATATCAAAAACTTATTTTTCTTCTTCGATTAATAACAAAACTGAAGCAAGTTTATTTAGAAAAAAATGCCTCTTAAAATCAATTGAACTATTTGATTACGATTTAACCTTATATTGTCAAACCTAACAATGTATATCACATTACAATATGATATACACATGGATATACATAGTTGTACACCATCTCAAATACATATATTTTCTTTTTTTACAATAAAAAATAAGAGAGAAGAAGAAGAAAATCGAATTATATCAAAGAGATATGAATCAAATCGAACAAAGCAACAATTGGATGAAGACATGAAGAAAACTATATCAATTCATGAAAGCGATTACCTTGAGATTTATATGGAATCATTGTCGTGATGAGAAAATCGTAACTTGATAAACAAATGTATTCATCCATTACAACTTTTCAAATATTATAACAGAGAACATGCACTTCCAATTCCGGATTGAAGAAGAAAAAATGCATGAAGAAGAAGAAGAAACAAAAAAAAGTTGAAGAAAAAAATTGGAGACAAAATACGGGGAGAGAGAAGAAAAAATACGGGGAGAGAAAGAGAATAAATAAGGAATTTGGATTTTTAGGATTTGCTATATAATGTCAATTGTTTGGGCTACCTTTGCAAAACCTAATAGGAATTTTTACATTCATATACACTATATGAAATTATATTACTCTCCCTACTCAAGTTTTACTATAATTATATTTTATATACCCAATTACCATTTATATACACTTTAAGGGAATTAATGATAATAATTAGTGTCCTAAAATCACTCTAACGTATCTTCTACTCCCCTCACGTTTCTCTCTCCACATCCCCCTCCCCCTCCCCTACGTATCTTGCACAAGAGAGCAGTAATTCTACCATTGACAACCATTAAAAAGCTTTGAAGCTTTGATTTCGAATTGGGTTTTCAAAAAATATTATTTGTTTGAATTGGGTGTTGTTGCAAAGAATTGAGAAGTCTCTCTATATATCTCTCTATCTCTCAATCCCTAATTTCAGTAATGTAAAGCAAAGGAAAAGAGAGCAGCAAATCCATCATTGACAGCCATTAAAAAGCTTTGAAGCTTTGAATTTGAATTTGGATTTTCAAAAACTATTATTTGTTTGGATTAGGTGTTGTTGCAAATAATTGAGGATATGGTTTGGAGTTTATATCTCAATTTTAAGGGTGTCTTGACAAAAAATAGACTTGATTTTGGCTGAATTTCAGATTGAAACTCGAAGAAGAAGAAGACATGATATACATTATATTTATGAAATTATAGAAAAATTATAGAAAAATTGTATTATGTTGTTTATATATATATATATATATATAATTTTATTATTGTATGAAAGTTGAACAATATTGTATAAAAATTATATTTAAGTTGCATGATATTATAGTTGTATATAACTGAGTAGAAATAATGTATAAAAATTGCAGATAAGTTGTATAATATATAATTAGTTGTATGAAATTTATTTTTACTACGTATAAATCAGATATAAAATATACAAAAGACATATTATATAAATTTTGTATAAAATTTGTATTTAAGTTGTATGTTATTGTAGTTATATTTAACTGCGTAGAAATAATGTGTGAAAGTTGTATATAAGTTGTAGATAAATTGTATAATATATAATTAGTTGTATAATTTTTTTTTTACTATGCATAAATCAAATACAAAAGACATATTATATAAAAATTATATTCAAGTTGTATGATATTGTAGTCGTATTTAAATATATAAATCATTCTTGTCTTCTAACAGTCACACGAAGACAATAATACCCCAAAATCATGACTACTACTTCTTATAAGCCATTTTCAATCATTTGCTCCGTTGTTGCTTTCTCGCTTCTTGCATTTTTTTATGGGACCTCAATTCTTGAGATGGTTAATCTAATTTCTATCCTAACTTTCAATTGAACCTTCAATTTTCTTTTTAAGAGTAGAAAAATAAAGTTAAACTAGATAACTTATAATTTATAATAATTGATGATGCATGCTAGAAGCTCCAGTTTTCTCACCTATGGAAGCTGCTTTCTCCCTCTTCATTCTCTATGCTTTCTTTCTTTTCCACTTATTTCTGCTCTTTATTTCTCCGTTATCGTCAAAAATTTTCTATTTTGGTCTCAATTTATCTTTGGTGACTGTGACTGCTATATTTTCAGGTTTTGTGAGTTTTTCACCATTTTTTCTTTCTTTATTGCGTGTTCTTTTGGATAATTTTTGGTGCATTTTGTACATGAATATCAATATCTAATTTGCACATCATATCACTCTTTTCATGATTAAAATCTTTATGAGTCTATCAGATGTTGAAACCAATGATTCCCTTTTGGTTTTGGTGCAGAGTCCAGATGGAGATCTAATAGATTTGTGTTCTATCTCATCTTCAACCAGCTTTTGACCATCCTCACCTTAAATGGCTGGAATCGTTAAAATAATGTGAGTATTTTATCAGTGAAATAGTTTAAAATAATGAAAGATCCGGAGAGACACGAGAGAGCGGAGAAAAAAAAAAAAAAAGGGTGTAACTAAATCCCTTGATTGAAGATACAAATAATGGATTTGTGAGCCTTTTAAGATGGATTGTATATATTTTATAAACATAATTTGTTTATGCCGGATAATTAGCTAAACATGGACATTAAGAGTAATAAAGTTTCAAATAGTGTATAGGAATGAAGAAATCTCAACCTAATATTAAGCTAAAAAAATTGCCAATTCTCTTTATGCTTTGTCGTACCATGTCATTTCCCTTTCAAATTTGATCATTTTGAACCTACCCAACAATACATAATGACGCATTATAAGGGGGCTTTTGCATCTATACCCGCTTTTTGAGTCACGTTTTAACTTATACCCGTTTTGCAAAAAAAAATTGCAAGCGTACCCACTTTTCGCATAAACTTCAGGTATACGGGCCTGAAGTAGCAAAGACAATCAAACAAACTTCAGCATTGTAGGCTTTTTCAAAAACTTCAGCAGAAGTACTGAAGTTATTTAGTTCATTTAATTTGTAAAAACTTCAGCATTAAATAAGCTGAAGTTTTGTCCTGGATTAATTAGTTTTGTCATAAAACTTTTTCAAAAACTTCAGTAGAAGATGCTGAAGTTATTTAGTTCATTTGCAAAAACTTCAGCACTAAATAAGCTGAAGTTTAGTTTTATAATAAAGCTTTTTTAAAAACTTCAGCAGAAGTGCTGAAGTTATTTAGTTCATTTGTAAAAATTTCAGGCACTAAATAAGCTGAAGTTTTGCATAGGTATCCGGAAGTCGGCGCCTGAAGTTGTAAAAATTAGGGTATAGGTTAAATAATTTTAAAAATTAGAGTATAGCTTAAATGGGAGCGACCAAATATGGCGCCCCGTGCAATTTCTACCATTATAAGCCAACTTTAGGCTCGGCCCATTTTTTGACTACACTAGAAAGGGGTAAAATTAGCATGGATGGTCATTTTTCGGACCTGTAATTAAAAATAGTCAAAATCAAATGTGTAAAAATAATTAATTTTTAATAGGAAGGTAAAATCTCGATAAAAATATACTTAACTAAAACACGAAAAAATTTATCCTAAAGTTCAAACTTATAAAAGAGAAAACTCCGGGCTATCCCATTCGTCCAAGTCTCCTACACATTTTGGGCTTAGATAACAAATGACTAAAGAAACAAAACTAACTACACAACTTTGCCCATATAGAATCATACATATTAAATAGATAAATTTTCACAAACCATATTGTTTAGCGGTTATTAGCTAGTTGTAATTACCATTTACTATATTACTTCATATAGCTATGTTTTCAGCTGTTATAGAGTGTATTCGATGTATTTAAGCTACTGTATTCATGAATACAATAGCAAAACTCGGCGTGAAACATGAAAGTCCAGTTAGGAAATTATTGTATTCGACTGTATTCGCGAGATGTATTCATGAATACAGTAACATAAATTGCGTAAATCATGGTCTTTTCAGCTGTTTTAAAACGGTAAGTAAATCAGTTAACACAATAGACTCCTAATATAACTCAATTAACTCAATTATATCACCCAGAATCTGTATTTCACACTGTAGAATAGCCGAAAAATACAACAAAATAGAGCAATCTCAAGATTTTCAATCCTTCCTTTTTTTGTTGCTATCGTTCATGGAAGTTCTGTTTTCAATCAATAAAATTCGAAATTCATACAATTATATACAGAAATTGGTATAATTATATTTTACATATGGAAAGTTTAACCGTGCTACTTGTTGTGCCTCCTTTTTCTCGTGAAATCGGATTTCGACATTTGACAACTCTGTTTTGAGAGAAGGGAAAAGTAATTGGTTGTTGGAGAGTCGCCACCTAACGGATTAAGGTGCGTTAGGGCACCTATAGTAGATAACTCAGATTATACCAGTTTGCATAACCAGAGATCGGGTAAGGGCTCAAAGTACCTTGAGGAAAAGGTGTTAGGCACCCCTCGAGGTCCATAACGGTGGGTCCCGGCCAGACTTACCTTATATGAATTAGTCTAAGAAAGCGAAGAAACTATTCAATAGGGATGTGGGGGGAGGGGGAGGGGGGAGGGGGGAGTCCTAAATTTTTTAGCCTATAGGATTACTCCTTGCAACATAAATAATACTTCGTAACTCTCCCAAGACGGGGGTGTTACTCGTATTTTTCAGCGGGCACAGACTATCATTTCCTGCTAATCTTTGAGTTTTTACCTAAAGTGCTATAATCAATTCTAACCTATGCCCTATGCGTGCACTACCCATCCCCTTACCTAAGGTCCTGGAGGCATTGGGACCTCTATTTAGGATAGTTCTAGACTAGGCCTAAGTTGCTTAAAAATTGTAAAATACTAGGCGACAAGCGAAGCAGTTAGGACTTTTCAAATAAGGACAGATATGGGCTCATATTGACCTCCACATATAAAAAGCAAATGCACACAACTGATTAGCTGGTTTTATTAATCGCAGAATCGTATAGGCAGGATATTTATGTGAGGAACATGCGAGCAATGACATACAGAAGCAGTTTATTAATGCAAGTGTTAGGACCTATTATTTGCCTACCAATTTTAATTCAGTACAATATCGGGGCGTTTCATGCAGTAACGAATAATAGTAAATCACAATCACAAGTCCAGAATTGTTGTTCAATTCTATAGGCATGACTTCTACGAGTGTGCTGATTATAACCCTATAGGAATGATATCTACCTTCGAATTGCTTTTAGTTCTATAGACATGATTTATTGAACTGATTTTAATCCTATATGCATGATTTCTAGCTTTGAACTGATTTTAATCCTATAGGCATGATATCTCTTATAGAACTGATTTTAGTCCTATAGGCATGATATCTATTATTGAACAACATTTAAGTAGGAATTTATACACATTGAGCCAGAAAACACTTAAGCCAGATATTGGTCCTATAGGCATGATCGCTAACACATGTTTATCGGACATATTAATACACCTAACTATAGAGTTTTCAACAAATCATATCATCAATCATATAGGCAGGATTTGTAACATTTCATAATATTAATCCTATAGGCAGGATTTCTAACCAATCATAATATTAATCCTATAGGCAGGATTTCTAATAAACACAATGTAGAACTCATACGATTTTAGCAAAAGATGATGTGAATAAGCAGAATCGACAGCACAAGTGAAACCCTATAGGCAGGATTTCTACCCCATTTAGCAAAATAAAATAAGAACCCTTCCCAACTTTACTAAATACCCCAGAATTTGTTCATTACAAAATTATTACAGACCAGGTTAATAATTGAATTACATAATAGACTATAGAGATCCTACAACATTCCCAAATACACCTGGGCAACCCAGGCCTTCAACCCATAACAACTCCAAGGCTTATATTCATGGATACATAATAACCAGTGGTGAATGATTCACCCATAGCACAAAGAACCCAAATCTCTAGTGTGTCAAAGTTTTCAAGGGCTTCAGGGACCCAGGGCAATGCTCACACTAGAGAACCAAATACTCATAAATTATTCAAAGGAGGTTAGGAACCAAACCTCAGTGTGTCAGAGTTCACAAGGGTCTCACATGGAACCCGAGCAGTGCTCACACTGAGGAGGTTAGGGATAGAACCTAAGGACCTATAGCAGCATCTAAAAGGAGGCATGGACAAACTTAAAACAGATTTGATTTTAGAAGAAAGCCATCATAATAAAGTTTAAGACAAAGAATATATAGGCAGAATTGCATCAGGAAGACAAATTGGCAAGATTTGCAAAGTTGTTTATGTACAATACATAGTTTTAATAAGTTAGAATCTGAAAAGTCTAATTAAACTAAGTATACATAGTAGAATTTAGGACAGCCTTAGTCAATCACAGAAAACATTTAGACAATGTGTTAAGGAAAACAGTCAGATAATCACATGAATCCAATATGGATGCAAGACACATTAGAAGGAAAGTTGACAGGGCACACGAATGACGGAGAGAGGTTAATAACAATACAACTTTGTGAAGATTCAAGACTGATTAACATACTAGCATTATTTTAAAGATGCTACGTTCATGAAAAGTTCAGAACTAGCGAATCAACAAGTTAAAGACATTAAGTTAACCTCTAAGAAGATTCACATTATTCTAAAATAACCAATCTCAGAACTAACAGTATCAATTATAGAACTAGATGAACTCATAGAAACAGAAAAGTAGTAGAATCATGCTCATAATAAAATTTAAAACATGTTGGATCAAATACATAGAGTATGAAAACATAGAAAATAAAATGACAAGGGATAGTCACTCACCAGTTAAGCAAGCAAACCAAAATAATACCACAAAGTCGAGAGTCCAGAATATTTGGCCTTAGCTTTCAGCCGGCCAAGACCAGAAGTAAACAAGAGAGCAGGGAGAATATAGAACCAAACCCTAAATTTCTTATTGCGAGTATATTCATTCTAGTTTCCTAATGGGGAAAGTGGAAGGGGTTTAAATAGTGTAGAAATCAAACAAACAAATCAAAGAAATACTGTAAAATCAACATAAATAAGGAAACTATAGCATGCAGAATCAGTAAAATCGGATTTTTTTAGAAACAAATAGGTAAACCCTAATTTTAGGGAAAAACATATACTGACAAAAATATAACAAAAATTGGTTATACAGTAGTATATAAGACGAAAATGGTCATAATAACATTTAAAATCAGAAAATCGAATCAGTTTTGGTGCGATATGAAAACCCTAATTTAGGGTAAGTAAGAATTAACAAGAGATATAGAAAATAATCATGTTTATAAAGAGAAAATAATGAACATAGACGAATAAACATAAAAGTTAGGGATTTGAACCAACTTTGGTTCAATTATTACAAGATATGCTTGTCATGTTTAGGCAAGCAATATAGAGAAGGATCCAGTACTAGTGAAAGATCATATATGGCAAGAATAGGCCATGGAATCCCATATTAGGTGGGATTTAGGAGAAGATTTAGGGTGTGACGCTAGGGTTTGACAGAGAGAGGTGAAGGTTTGAGAGAGTATAGAGACGGCAGGGCTAGGATAATGAGGGTTAGGGTTTGGGATAGGTAGGTTAATTAAAAGTAGGTGAGTGATATGAGTTGTTGATCTCGGAGATCAACGACTATGATTTAAAAAGGGCTAGGTCGGTTCCGGACTGAGATAGGGGGTTATGGATTGGGCTTAAGTGTTGGGCCAAGGTTCTGGGTAGGTGTTTTAGGTAATTGGGCTAAGGGGTTGTCCAACATTAGTGAATTTAGGGGCTATTAGTTAAATACCCAATTTAATTAATAAAATAATTTGTAAAAATGATAAATAAAATAGTAAAAATATTTGTGCATAAAATGATTAACAACACTTATTTATCACTATAAAATCATAAAAAGTTATTTTTTTCATAATAAAGTAATCATAAGTATATGAGGGTATAATATTGCAAAATGTACAAATTTAGCCTAAAGATGAAAATATAATTATAATAAATGCGTCAAAAATATTTAAATCTTAATATGTATATAAATGATGAGTTTAGATGATACATTCATCATAAAAATTATTTTTGATGCAATTAATGATTATTTATATAATAAAATATGAGAATAAATTGATTTAAAAATATTTAAAAATCATGAAAAAATTAGGAAAAATACTTGATGATGCTCATGCACTATTTTGAAAGTATATATGTATTTTTGAAATATAAGAGGAAAAAATTAGTTATCAACAACTACCCCTCTTTACCCGGGAAGGATGAAAGAGTTGTCGGGTAAAGAAATGATGACTGATTTTGACCGAATAGGGTGATTTGAAAGATATAGGCAGCACTCTGGCTTCTGAGCTACCTACATATCCCTGATTTTAAAGGAATCAAGCTTGTGTAGTTCTGGATCAAATGATGGAGTAAACCAATGGGGTTGTTGCAAGAACGGACAGAATGTTCCAAATATGATTAATTGGGTTTGAAACGGTTATCGATAAATGAGATTGGTAACAGATGATGATCGGTTACGCTTGAAATAATTTGAAGGATATGAACGTTGGATGGAAACCGGAGCGAATATTGCTCCTGTTAGGAGAACGGTTGCTCCTGAGATTACCTGCAAACTAAAAAAAATACAACTGCATGTAATTATGTATAAATTATTGCGAAAAATTAGACATGATGCAAATTCCCTTTGGACCATGAAGACTGTCTTTGGACGGTGAGGATGACGTCCTTAAACCAAGATGTCCTGGGCCATGAATTTTACGGTAGGGGATTCGCAGGCCATGAAATGATGTTCTCGGGCCATGAAAATGGTGCCTCCGAACCATGATGCCTTTGAATAATGGTGTGCAAGCTTGAGAGATCCTCAGGCCATGGAATGATGTCTTTTGGCTATGAGGATGATGCCTTCGTACTATGACGCCTTTGGACAAAATGGCGATATTTCAGCCCATGAGGTGGAGAGACATGATGCTAGAGATAATAACAAAACAAAGCTCAGTCTTGGGTAGAGTTTGGGGGAAGAGATTAGCCCCGAGAGAAGAAGATAATTCAAGGTTTAGAATAGAGTAACACATATGCGATGGGAGACAATGCTTAGTCTCATGCAAATAGAAGGCAATGCTTAACCTTATGCAAACAGGGAGGCAGGGCTTAGCCTTATGCAAGAATTGAGAAAAAGCTTAGTCTCATGCAAAGAGAAGGAAATGCTTAGCCTTATGCAAGTGGGGAGGCAAGGCTTAGCCTTATGCAAGAATTGAGACAGAGCTTAGTCTCATGCAAAGAGAAGGCAATGCTTACCCTTATGCAAGTGAGGAGGAAGGGCTTAGCCTTATGCAAGAATTGAGACAGAGCTTAGTCTCATGCAAAGAGAAGGCAATGCTTTTCCTTATGTAAGTGGGGAGGAATGGCTTAGCCTCATGCAAAGAGAAGGCAATGCTTATCCTTATACAAGTGGGGAGGCAAGGCTTAGCCTTATGCAAGAATTGAGACAGAGATTAGTCCCATGCAAAGAGAAGGTAATGCTTAGCCTCATGCAAATAGGGAGTCAAGGCTTAGCCTCATACAAGAGTTGAGACAGGGCTTAGTCTCATGCAAAGAAAAGGAAATGCTTAGCCTTATGCAAATAGGGAGGCAGGGCTTAGCCTCATGCAAGAGTTGAGACAGGGCTTAGTCTCATGCAAAGAGAAGGCAATGCTTAGCCTTATGCAAATAGGGAGGCAGGGCTTAGCCTCATGCAAGAGTTGAGACAGGGCTTAGTCTCATGCAAAGAGAAGGCAATGCTTAGCCTTATGCAAATAGGGAGGCATGGCTTAGCCTTATGCAAGAATTGAGACAAAGTTTAATCTCATGCAAAAAGAAGGCAATGCTTAGCCTTATGCAAGTGGGGAGGAAGGGCTTAGCCTTATGAAATAATTGAGATAGAGTTTAGTATCATGCAAAGAGAAGGCAATGCTTAGCCTTATGCAAGTGGGGAGGCAAGGCTTAGCCTTATGCCTGAACTGAGACAGAGCTTAGTCTCATGCAAAGAGAAGGCAATGCTTAGCCTTATGCAAGTAGGAAGGCAGGGCTTAGCCTCATGCAATGAGAAGGCAATTCTTAGCCTTATGCAAGTGGGGAGGCAGGGCTTAGCCTTATGCAATAATTGAGACAGAGCTTAGTCTCATGCAAAGAGAAGGTAATTCTTAGCCTCATGCAAATAGAGAGGCAAGGCTTAGCCTCATGCAAGAGTTGAGATAGGGCTTAGTCTCATGCGAAGAGAAGGAAATGCTTACCCTTATGCAAATAGGGAGGCATGGCTTAGCCTCATGCAAGATTTGAGACAGGGCTTAGTCTCATGCAAATATAAGGCAATGCTTAGCCTTATGAAAATAGGGAGGCAGGGCTTAGCCCTATGCAATAATTGAGACAAAGCTTAGTCTGATGAAAAGAGAAGGCAATGCTTAGCCTTATGCAAGTCGAGAGGCAGGGATTAACCTTATGAAAGAATTTTGATAGAGCTTAGTCTCATGCAAAGAGAAGGCAATGCTTAGCCTTATGAAAGTGGGGAGGCAGGTCTTAGTCTTATGCAAGAATTGAGACAAAGCTTAGCCTCATGCAAAGAGAAGGCAATGCTTAGCCTTATGCAAATAGGGAGGCATGTCTTAGCCTCATGCAAGAGTTGAGATAGAGCTTAGTCTATGCCAAAATAAGGCAATGCTTAGCCTCATGCAAATAGAGAGGCAGGGTTTAGCCTCGTGCAAGAGTTGAGACAAGGCTTAGTCTCATGCAAATAGAAGGCAATGCTTAGCCTTATGTAAATAGGGAGGCAGGTCTTATCCTCATGCAATAGTTGAGACAGGACTTAGTCTCATGCAAAGAGAAGACAATTCTTAGGCTTATGCAAATAGGGAGTCAGGGCTTAGCCTCATGCAAGAGTTGAGATAGGGCTTAGTCTCATGCAAAGAGAAGGAAATGCTTAGCCTTATGCAAATAGGGAGGCAGGGCTTAGCCTCATGCAAATGTAAGAGTAAGAGTGAAGTATTCTTAATTGGTAATGCGTTTTATGCATAGCAATTCTGTTGTCGTGACGATGCTTATGGTGATGACCTATTCCTGCATCCAAAGAAAATTTGTGAGTTTCGCGGGGGAGGTTGGTTCATGCCTTTGTCCGCTTACTCTGCTCCACTATGCCCGAGGATCATGTTCAAGTTCATATGGGTAGCTTTTGGCCAAAAAGTAAGGTTTCTTTTCAAAAGTATACGTGTATAGTTTTTAATTACATAGTAATATGCAAATTATAAATCAGTTAGATGAACCAGTAACCGTGACATTGTTAGAGACATTGCGACCTTCTTTGTCGTTTACTAAATGACCTTCTGGATATTTTGTATGTAATGCTGTCGGCTGAACTTGCTTCAGAATTTTGAGGGTCCCAGTTTCTGATTGTGGGGAAAATGGAAATTTTATTGAATTGTGACCGAACCTACAAGGCT
This sequence comes from Nicotiana paniculata, assembly GCA_005239505.1. Taxonomy (NCBI): domain Eukaryota; kingdom Viridiplantae; phylum Streptophyta; class Magnoliopsida; order Solanales; family Solanaceae; genus Nicotiana; species Nicotiana paniculata. The sequence continues at coordinate 36,443 of MDKI01254243.1, read as the reverse complement.
GCCTAGGTATTCCCTCTTAAATGGGAATCAGGTCAATCATAGCTCAATTACAACATATGAAAAAACATAAATAGTTTATACATAGTATCTTTTGACTGCATCTGAATTGATAGGCTTTGGACACACTTTTCCATCAATTTCTGCGAGTATGAGTGCTCCTCCTATCAATACCCTATGAACCATGTAAGGACCCTGCCAATTGGGTGAGAATTTTCCTTTGGCTTCATCTTGATGTGGAAAGATTCGTTTCAACACCAGCTGCCCCAGTGTGAACTGTCTTGGTTTGACCCTTTTGTTGAAAGCTCTGGACATTCTATTCTGATAAAGCTGACCATGACACACTGAATTCATCCTTTTTCCATCTATGAGGGCTAGTCTCTCATAGCAGCTCCTTATCCATTCCGCATTGCTGAGTTTGGCTTCTTGTATGATCCTCAAAGAAGGAATTTCTACCTCGGCAAAATGATAGCTTCAGTACCATAAACCAGCAAATAAGGAGTTTCCCCGATCGATGTGCGGACTGTGGTACGGTATCCTAATAAGGCAAATGGTAACTTCTCATGCCATTTCTTGTGATTCTCTACCATTTTCCTTAGTATCTTCTTGATGTTCTTGTTGGCAGCCTCCACGACTCCATTCATTTGAGGCCTGTATGCTGTGGAATTCTTGTGCTTGATTTTGAAAGTTTCACACATGGATTTCATTAGGTCACTGTTGATATTGGCAGTATTGTCGGTGATGACGAACTCTGGAACCCCGAATTGACAAACAATACAATCCCTGACAAAATTTGTGACGACTTTCTTGGTTACAACTTTGTAGGATGCAACTTCAACCCATTTAGTGAAGTAATCGATGGCCACTAAAATGAAACTGTGCCCGTTTGAAGCAGTGGGTTTGATTGGACCAATGACATCCATTCCCCAGGCAGCAAAAGACCAAGGTGCACTTGTTGCATTGAGTTCGTTTGGCGGCACCCGTATCATTTCTGCATGTATCTGGCATTGGTGGAATATCTGGACATACCAGATGCAATCTATTTCCATAGTCATCCAAAAGTATCTGGACCTGAGTATCTTCTTCGCTAGGACAAAACTGTTCATATATGGACCGCAGGTTCCAATATGTATTTCCTCGAGAAATTTGGAATCCTTTTTGGTGTCAACACACCTTGATAGTCCTAGATCGAGAGTTCTTCTATACAGAATTCCTCTTCTTTGGAAAAGTGATTGGACAACCTTCATAGCGTGCGTTTCTGAGGTGGTTTGCCTGCTCCGGATATTCTCCTTTTGCCAAATATTCCTTGATGTCGTGGAACCATAGATTTTAGTCTGTCTCTTCTTCGACATGGGCACAATATGCCTGCTGATTATGGATTCTCACCAGAATGAGATCGATGAAATTCTTGTCTGGATGTTGTATCATTGAGGACAGGGTGGCCAATGCGTCTGCAAATACATTCTGAATTCCGGGGACATGCCGGAATTCTATCTTTGTGAACCTCTTCTTCATCTCTTGTACATGATGTAGATATGGTAGTATCTTGTTTTTTTTTCATAGCCCACTCTCCTTGTACCTGATGTACCAGCAGGCCTGAGTCACCAATTACTAGTAGTTCTTGAACATTCATGTCGATGGCCAAATTGAGCCGTAGTATGCAGTCTTCATATTTTGCCATATTGTTGGTGCATGGAAATCTAAGCTTTGCAGACACCAGGTAGTACTGACCGGTTTCCGATACCAAGACGGCTCCGATACCGACTCCTTTGAAATTTGCAGCTCCGTCAAAAAACATTCTCTAACCGTCGTAGGCTTCAACAATGTCTTCCTCTACGGATGACACTTCTTCGTCAGGGAAATACGTTTTTAGTGGTTCGTATTCTCCTCTTATAGGATTTTCGGCAATATAATATGCCAATGCTTGTCCTTTGACTGCCTTCTGAGTTACATAGATGATATCGAACTCACTCAGCAATATTTGCCACTTGGCCAGCTTCCCGGTAGGCATAGGTTTCTGAAAGATGTACTTCAGGGGATCATACTCGATATGAGGTATGTGGTATAGGCACAGAAGTAGTGCCTCAATTTCTGGGCTTTTCAGGTTAGAGCACAGCAAGTGCGTTCCAGCAGAGAGTACCGTGCTTCATAAGGTGTGAACTTCTTACTCAAGTAATATATGGCTTGCTCCTTTCTTCCTGTCTTATCATGTTGTCCCAAAACACAATCGAAAGCCCCATCTAACACTGCAAGGTAGAGTAGTAGTGTTCTACCAGGTTCTAGCGGGACTAAGACTGGTGGTGTTGATAGGTATTCCTTGATTTTTTCAAAAGCCTTCTGAAAATCCTCGGTCTAACTGGTTGCGGCATCCTTCTTCAGCATTTTGAAAATTGGTTCACATATCACTGTGGACTGTGCTATGAAGCGGCTGATGTAATTGAGGCGTTCCAAGAAACTCATCACGTCCTTCTTTTTCTTTGGTGGTGGTACTTCTTGGATAGCTTTAACCTTTGACGGGTCCAACTCGATTCCTCGGAGGCTGACGATGAATCCCAACAATTTTTTGGCAGGAACCCCGAATGCACATTTTGCGGGGTTCAACTTTAGATTGTACTTCCGCAGTCGGTCAAAGAACTTTCTCAAGTCTGCTATGTAATATGTGGATTTCTTGGATTTGATGATGACGTCGTCAACATATACCTCTATTTCCTTATGTATCATATCATGGAAGATGGTCTTCATGGCCCTCATGTAGGTGGCCCTAACATTCTTTAGACCGAATGACATCATTTTGTAGCAATATACTCCCCACAGCGTAATGTAAGTTGTTTTCTCTGTGTCTTCTTCTTCCATCCAAATCTAATGATCACCCGCAAAGCAACCTACACAGGATTGGAGTTCATGCTTGGCGCAATTGTCGATCAAAATGTGTATATTTAGTAATGGCAAATTGTCCTTGGGACTTGCTCTGTTTAAATCCCAATAATCAACACACACCCTGACTTTCACATCTTTCTTTGGAACCGGTACAATGTTGCCTAACCAGGTCGGGTACTCAACTACCCTGAGGACTTTGGCTTTGACCTTCTTAGTGACTTCCTCCTTGATTTTTAGGCTCATGTCCGTTTTGAACTTTCTGAGTTTCTGCTTCACTGGTGGACACATTGGATTGGTAGGTAGTTTGTGAGCTATTATGGATGTGCTCAACCCTGTCATATCGTCGTATGACCATGTAAAAATATCCTCATATTCTTTCTAGGAAACGAGTGTATTCTTCCTTCTCTGACGGTGATAAGTAGATGCTTATGCAGGTTTCCTTGATGGTTTCGGAATCTCCCAAATTGACTATCTCGATTTTGTCCAGGTTGGACTTGGGCTTGTTCTCAAAATTCTCAACTTCTCTGATAATTTCCTTGGGCACCACATCTTCTTCTTCTATCTCTTCAGAGTCACTGTCCTTATGTTGCGTTGTCTCATTACATGTCACAGTCGTTGGTTCATCAAGGTAAGAAATAGTAATGTTTTAGTGGAAAAATATGAAAGATAATGATAACAAAACATCAAATTATTGATAAAATGCTGAAATTTTAAACAAAGTAGCATTTAAGTGACTTCAAACGATGTTTTCCAAAACAAAATACTAAAAGAAAGATTTTTTTGAAACAACATGCTCAAAAGAAGTGTTTTTCAAATAACACTAGTAGCCATGCTACCCCAGGACTCGTCTGGCCCTAGATGGTGTGGCGGTCCAGTTTCTAAGAAATGCTCCTCTCTTCATTGTCTGAATGATAAGGCTTTCTTCCTCCTCCTCCTCCTCCTCCTCCTTAATTATCACATTGCAATCCATATCTTTGTCTTCCGAGAACAGGCTCCTTAGTCTCGCCGAAGCTTCTTCTTCTTCGGATCCCCATATTCTATCGGCCTGATGAAAGGATTGACTCAGATGTGGCACTGGCTGCTCAAGAGGGTAATAGGGACTACCCCATGGCGGCGACCAATCATCATATTCTTGCCAGTTATACGGATATCCAAGCCCAAACGTTGTACCATGACATTTCAGCTGTATTGGCTTGGTAATGCCTTGGAGTTTCTTCCCAAGTCCTTTGCCGGGTTCATACCCTGACCATGCTAGTATTCTTTCTATTTTGCTGCTCCACCGTTTATCTTTCTCGATTGCATTAACGCGCTCGATGCGGTGATAAGTCTCTCCGCCCAACTTCCTTCTATTTTCCACGACCGGGATAGTTTGATTGGTAAAAATGGGATTTCTCCCATCTCCTTAATGATTATTTCTTGATGATTACATTCAAATTTCACAGCCTGGTGCAAGGTGGATGCAACAGCCTCAGCGACATGTATCAAAGGCCGTCCTAACAGAAAATTGTAGGAGGCGGATATGTCTAGCACCTGAAATTCAACATCGAACCAAGTGGGACCCATCTGCAAGCATAAATTGGTTTCCCCGATTGTGGCTCTTTGCGACCCATCAAATGCCTTCATATTCATAGTCCCTACTCGTATTTCATGCAAACCCTTGCCCAACCTTTTTAGAGTTATCAATGAACAGATGTTGAGGCTGGATCCTCCGTTTATCAAAACCCTGGCAATGAACTTATCCTCGCATTGCACTGTGATGTGCAGTGCCATGTTGTGGCTCAATCCCTCTAGCAGCAACTCATCTTCGTGAAAGGTGATCTTGTGGCTCTCCAGCACTTGCCCCACTAGGCCATTTCCCTACTGGTGATAGTGTTGGTCATGTACGCTTCATTCAACACCTTCATCAGAGCATTCCTATGCGCCTCAGAATTCTGCAGCAGTGATAGGATGGGTATTTGGGCGGGATTTTTGTTCAGATGGTCTACCACAGAATATTTCCTTGCCTGTACCTTCCTCCAGAGATCATCCGGACCAGTTTCAATGATGGGTTGTTTGGTAGTGGCTTCCTTACTTGTTCCTCCCAAATTATCAAGTATATAGATTCTTCCAGTTCTAGTCATCCCTTGTGCAGCACCAGACTCTTCCATTTTTGTCTTCCCTTTCCTCCTGGCTTCAGCAACATAATCCCAAGGTACGGTATTGGATTTATAGGGCAGTGTGGATGCTACCGTCACAGTGAAGGGTGTGGTTACTTCTACTTCAAATAGAGCAAGGGTAGCTGCAGGTGTTGTCACTTCGATTTCGAATGGAGTTGATGCGGCTATCTCAACTTTGACTGGTGGTTGTACCTGTACCACAATAGGAGTGAGTGTGACTGCAGGTTTCTTAGGGTCATCGCCTTCCCGAATAAGCCCAATTGACCCCTCAGGATCCCATTTTTCATCAATTTCTATCACATTTACTCCTTCACCCCTATGGTCCGAGAAAGGGTTGTTGCGGACATTGGGCGCGACTTTCTTTTCTTGTATGACTTTGGTATCAATCAGTGTCAAAATCATGTATTTCAGAGTGCAACATTCATCGATGGTATGTTACTTCATTCCGAAATGGTATGCATATGTGTTGTTTGGGTTGACCCACTGGGTGGAGTTTTCCATGGCAACAACGGGAATAAGGGTGATATATCTGGTAGCCTTTAGTCTTTCATATAGTTTGTCAATGGGCTCAGCAATAGGGGTGTATTGTCTAGGTGGTCTGCGATCGAAATTGGGTCTGGGTTTTTGGTAATTTGGACGAGATTGAGGTGAAAGATAATAGGCTGGCTAGGTGTTAGAAGTGTGGTAGGCGGTAGCGGGTTGAGGATATCTGGGAGGTGAAGGTTGATATGCGGGTGGAGGTGTTTGGTATGTGAGTGGAGATTTTGGACCTCGGGTTACCATTACTGCCCTTATCTCTTTCTTCTTTGATATGCCTCCTGATTGTAATGGTTTGTTTGTAGCCTGAAATGCCTCAAAATTTGTCACTATTCCGTTCTTAATCCTTTCCCCGAGTTTGATGATGTCGGAGAACTTGTGATTCTCAATGACCATTAACCTCTCATAGTATTGTGGATCCTGGGCCCTGACGAAAAATTTGTTAATCTGCTCTTCTTCTAGAGGCGGCCTGACCTTTGCAGCTTCTGACCTCCATCGAGTAGCATACTCGCAGAAAGTCTCCGTCGGTTTCTTCTTGAGGTTATGTATGTAGAAGATAGCTTGTGAGCTTTTTGATCTCCTCTGCTATATTCTTAATGAGAAGGTTCTTCTCGGCGGATTCTGGTATGTATGAAGTTTGTTGAGTTGAGTGGGGTAGGGTTTCCACGTATATGGGATTGTTTTGATGAATGCCGGGGGTTTGAGTGTAGTGGTGATTATTAGTTGAATTTTGCGGATCAGGGATAGGCTGTGGGGTATTTGAGGAGTATGGTAAGTGGTTTGCAGATATTGAGTCGGGAGATGCTGGTGTTGAGAGGGTGTCAGTATGGGTATATGATTAGGTTTTTGAGGAGGTGTTGCGTATTGGTGGGGTGCGGGAGGATTTTACGGACGTCGGTTTGGTGTGTTTTGAGGAGGTACTGGGTTTTCAGAATTTTGTTGGTTGATGTCTGGGATGTTTAGGGTGAGGGAAAGGTTTTCCAAGTTGCGGACCTGCTCAAGCTCCCCTTGCAATTCTAGTATCTTCTGCTCCAACCGTAAGACCAAATCATTCTGTGTTGGAGTACTCTGACCATCTGAAGTCTCAACATTCTCTGCATGTGTGGCGTTGTCTGTCCTGACACCACTCATATCATCCATTTTAGCTTTTCTCTAACTTCTTGAATCACTTGGAGGAGGAGGAGGTGGAGGGCCTCTGGATCTGGTGTGATATGATGGTGATGCCAGTATGTGCGAACCAACCCTAGGGGATGGGAATAATCAAAAGAAAGAAAAACAAAAAGGTAACCAAGTGAGTAAGGATTCTGGCAAGTATTTGGAGTATTTAAACACGTATTGCGGAAATGTAAATTCGCGTCCTAATTTGGGAGCCTCGTTGTGACCGAGGTAGGCCTAGAGACAAGTAGATTTGGAGAAATTTAATGCCGATAATTGCCTCATTTCATGAATGTAATAAATAAGACGAACCTAAATGACAATAAATAAATGAGTCACCAATGGAATTTGCCTTATTACATTCGAATTCCAAAACGACTCTAAAAATAAATAATCTTAATCTATTTGGTCCTAGAGGGACCTTCTCCAGGCTTGGCCCTCTTGGCTCCGTCGATCAGATTCCCCAGGTCGCGCATGACCTCAGCAGAGTCGCCATGCTGTCGCGCCCCCTTTTTATCACAAAATCGGGTTTCGACATTGACAACTGCTTTTTGAGAGAAGGGAAAACGAATTAGTTGTTGGAGAGTCGCCACCTAACGGATTAAGGTGCGTTAGGAACCTATAGCAGATAACTCAGATTATACCAGTTTGTATTACCAGAGATAGGGTAAGGGCTCAAATTAACTTAAGGGGAAGGTGTTAGGAACCCATCGAGATCCACAATGGTGGGTCCCGGCCGAACCTATCTTATGTGAACTAGTCTAAGAAAGAGAAGAAACTATTCAATAGAGATGGGGGGTCCTAAATATTTTAGCCTACAGGATCACCCCGTGCAGCATAAATAATACTTCATAACTTTCCCAAGATGGGGTGTTACTCGTATTATTCAGCGGCACAAACGTATTATTCAGCGGGCACATAATATCATCTCATGCTACGCGATTGCTATCTTTGAGTTTTTACCTAAAGCACTCTAATCAATTCTAACTCGTGCCCTATGCGTGCACTACCCGTCCCCTTACCTACGGTTCTGAAGGCATTGGGACCTCTATTTAGGATTGTTCTAGACTAGGCCTAAGTTGCTCAAAAGTTGTAAAATACTAGGCGACAAGCAAAGAAGTTAGGACTTTTCAAATAAAGACAGATGTGGGCTCATATTCACCTCCACATATAAACAACAAATGCACGCAACTGATTAGCATGTTTTATTAATCGTAGATTCCTTTAGGCAGGATATTTATGTGAGGAACATGCGAGAAATGACATATATAAGTCGTTTCTTAATGCAAGTGTTAGGACCTATTATTTTCCTAGCAATTTTAATCCAGTACAATATTTGGACGTTTTATGCAGTAACGAATAATAGTAAATCACAATCACAAGTCCAAAATTGTTGTTCAATTCTATAGGCATGACTTCTACGAGTGTGTTGATTATAACCCTATAGGCATGATATCTACCTTCGAACTGGTTTTAATTCTATAGACATGATTTATTGAACTGATTTTAATCCTATATGCATGATTTCTAGCCTTGAACTAATTTTAATCCTATAGGCATGATATTATATTATTGAACTGATTTTAATCCTATAGGCATGGTTTCTATTATTGAACTGCATTTAAGCATGAATTTATACACATTGAGCCAGAAAACAGTTAAGTCAGATATTGGTCCAATAGTCATGATCACTAACCAAGTTTATTGGACAGATTGATACACCTAATGATAGAGTTTTTAACAAATCATATCATCAATCCTATTGGCAGGATTTCTAACAAGTCATAATATTAATCCTATAGGCAGGATTTCTAACCAATCAGAATATTAATCCTACAGGTAGGATTTCTAATAAACACAATGTAGAACTCATACGATTTTAGCAAAAGATGATGTGAAACTTATAAGGAGAATTGACAGCACAAGTGAAACCCTATAGGCAGGATTTCTACCCGATTTAGCAAAAAAAAAATAAGAATCCTTCCCAATTTTACTAAATACCCTAGAATTTGTTCATTACAAAATTATTACAGATCAGGTTAATAATTGAATTATATAATAGACTATAGAGAGCCTACAACATGCCCAAATTCACCTGGGCAACCCAGACCTTCTACCTATAACAACTCCAAGTCTTATATTCATGGATACACAATAACCAGTGGTGAAAGATTCACCCATAGCACACAGAACCCAAATCTCTAGTGTGTCAAAGTTCCCATGGGCTTCAAGGACCCAGGGCAATGCTCATACTAGAGAGCCAAATACTAAAAAATTATTCAAAGGAGGCTAGGAATCAAAACCAGTGTGTCAGAGTTCACAAGGGTCTCACATGGACCCCGAGCAGTGCTCGCACTGAGGAGGTTAAGGATAAAACCTATGGACCTAATAATAGGAGTTTAAAAGTAGCAGCATATAAAAGGAGGCATGGAAAAACTTAAAACAGATTTGATTTTAGAAGAAATCCATCATAATAAAGTTTAAGACACAGAATATATAGGCAGCATTGCATTAGGAAGCCAAATTGGCAAGATTTGCAAAGTTGTTTATGCATAGTACCTAGTTTTAATAAGTTAGAATCTGAAAAGTCTAATTATACTAAGTATACATACTAGAATTTAGGACAACCTTATTCAATCACAAAAATTATTTAGACAATGTGTAAGGCAAGCAGTCAGATAATCACATGAATCCAATATGGATGCAAGACACATTAAAAGGCAAGTTGTCAGGGCACATGAATGATAGAGAAAATGTAACGACCCGACCGGTCGTGCTGTGAGATTTGCTCCATTTCCCCCTTTTCTTCTTTATCATATGTTGCTTATCTTATTTATGTTGTGTTGGGTCGGTTGGTTCGGGTTCGGAGTGGTCGTGGTGAGAACAGAGACACTTAATCTCTTAAAGTAGCTTAATAGTTGAAAAAGTCAACTGTGAGTTGACTTATTGGTAAACAACCTCAGAATGTGGATTTTATGGATCGGATAGCTTCGTTAGGTGATTTGGGACTTAGGAATGTGTTCAGAATGAAGTTTTGATGTCCGGTGTATAATTAGGCTTGAATTGGCGAAAGTTAGTTTTTGGCGATTTTCGGTCAGCAGTGGAAAATAGGATATAAGGGTTGGAATGGAATTCTGACAGTTGGAGCAGGTTCGTAATGTCATTTTGGATATGTGTGCAAATTTGCAGGTCAATAGGATGTGTTTTGGTTGTTTTCGGCATCATTGGCGATATTTAGAAGTTGCAAAGTTCATAGGCTTGAATTTGATGTAATTTTGGTGTTTTCGTGTTGTTTTTGGTGTTTTGAAGGCTCGACTAAGTTTAAATGATGTTATGTGATGTGTTGGTATGTTTGGTTGGGGCCCCGAGGGGCTCGGTATTTTCGGATGGTAAGCGGAGGTTTGGACTTAGGAATTTAGAGCAAATAGCTGGTGGTGTTATTTTACTAGTGTGGCCGCACCTGTGGAATGGGAGCCGCAGGTACGATGGCCGCAGGTGCAAGATCATTGCGCAGGTGTGAGAAGAGGCCAGGCGGGAGGAGTCCGTAGGTGCGGAAAAGGACTCGCATGTGCGAGGATTGGACTGTTAGTGGACTTTTGCAGGTGCGCACCTGGGACCGCAGGTGCGAAAAATGGTCGGCAGGTGCGGGTTAACTGGACAGAAAATATAAATAGGTTCCTCTGCGAATTTTGGGCATTTCTTCCATTGTTTCATGCGGGTTGAGCTGGTTTGAGAGCCAATTGAAGAAGGAATTCGAGGGTCTTCAGTGGAGGTAAGTTTCTCGGATTAAAAACTCGTTTCTATGTTAATTTGTGACGGATTAGGCTTGAAATTTGAGGAATTTAAAGTAGAAAAGTTGGGAAAAGGGGAGGAAGTTTGGAAAATTCTTTTGGTGATTCGAGTGGGGAATTGTGGTCCGATTGTAGTGTTCTTGGTATGTGTAGAATCGTGAGAGGATGAGGATTCTAGTGATGTAAATTTTATAGAATTCCGAGACGTGGGCCCGGGGCTCAGATTTGGCCGAATTTCGAGAATTGTGTTAAAATTTATATCTTTCGATTGGGTTTTGTTCCTTCAGCGTATATTGATGATGTTAATCTAATTATGGTTAGATTCGGAGCGTTTGGGAGCCAATTCGAGGGGAAAGCGCATCGCAGAGTAGGTAAGTAACGAATGTAACTCTAAACCTGAGGGTATGACACCCCGTGATTTGTTATTGTTTTGGTAAATGAGGTGACACACATTCTAGGTGATAAGCGTGGGGGCGTGCATCGATAGGGATTGTGACCTGGTCCGTCTGGTGGCGACCATTAAGCCGCATATTCGATTTTAGACCTTACGACATCCTGTCTTTCAGAAGTTTATACTTGTTTATAGGAAGTGACCCATGTTTGGGGCCTTGTTCCGACCTGCTTAGACCCTCAAGGGTATTTTCCATGATTGGGCCTTGTGCCAACCTGTTTAGACCCTCAAAGGTACTCACTATTCTACCACTATCTTGATAGAACAATTGTGAACTCAGTCATGTTTCCTACTTGTTGTTATTTTCACTGTTATCACACTACTTTGAAAACTATGAAATGTATTTTGGGATGAGTCCCGTGAGTTGATATGAATTTCCCAAGTTGCTTGTGAGGATGACTGAGTCAGGACGAGAGCCGAGCATGTGAGGATAGTTCTAGATTGGGCGGCACGTCGCAGCAATATAAGTGTGTTAGGCCGAGCGCCGAATATGTGAGGATAGTTACGGGACGGGCTGCACGCCGCAACAATATAGATTATATATATGGATCGGGCTGCACGCTGCAACAATATATGTTATATATACGGATTGGTCTGCACACCGCAACAATGTATATATAGGATCGGGCTGCACGCCGTAACAATGTATATATTGGATCGGGCTGCACGCCGCAGCATATATAGTGCTTATGCGGAAGGAGCCCCTCCAGGAGTCTGTACACCCCCAGTGAGTGCAGTCGACTATTATATGGATCGGGTTGCAAGCCGTAGCAGTATATATATATATATATGTGTGTGTGTGTGTGTGTGTGTGTGTGTGTGTGTGTGTGTGTGTAGCGGAGCGGGCTGCCCACCGCAGCAGTTGTGTGTATTCATGGCACTTGCTGAGTACGAGTGTTTAAGTGAGAGCATGTGATACTGATAGTGGAGTCACGAGTGACTGAGAGGCTGGCCCGAGAGGCTTTATTGTGACTGATACTGTGCCCGAGGGCTTGTATTTTATAAAAATGCTTTTTTCACTCTTCTTTACACTGAGCCTCTGATAATAGATGTTGGATAAATGTTTTATACGAGAATTTTAAATGGAAATCGGAGTTTTATGAAATATTCGGTATTGTATATTCCTGACTTGATTTATTCATTTCCACTATTATTCATTATATGGATTTACATGATTTAAATGCTCGTCACTACACTCAAGTTTTTAGTTACTTTGATTACTTACTGAGTTGGCGTACTCACTTTACTCCCTGCACCTCTGTGTGCAGATCCAGGTACCAGACCATCTCACTAGTTGATTTTCGGACGAGCTTGTAGTTGTTCGAGGATCAAGGTAGCTGCTCAGCATCCCCATCTCACCTCTTTTCCTTCCCTCAGATCATAGCTTTCTTTTGCTCTTTTGTACCACAGGCTTTTGTTGTAGCAAGTCACTATATTGTACATTGTGTTTACAATCTTAGATGCTCATGAAAGTCGACTCCAGGTTTTGGGGAAGTTTATAGTTTGTTTCATCTCATTCTGCTATTTTAAAATCTGCTAATTTTGGGAAATTATGAAATATATTGATAGACTGAAATGGTTTGCTAGCCTAGTTCCATGATAGGCGCCATCACGGCTGGTTTAGGATTTTGGGTCGTGAAAAGTTGGTATCAGAGCCTAGGTTACATAGGACTCAACGGTCATAAGAAGGTTTAGTAGAGTCTTGCGGATCGGTACGAAGGCGTCTGTACTTATCTTCGAGAGGCTGCAGAACCCTTAGGAACAATCTCAGTTTTTTCTTGAATTCTGTCGTGCCATTTAGTTGATTCTGGAAATCTAAACTTCTGTTGTTTCATTCTCTCACAGATGGTGAGGACTCGCACTACCGATCATGGCGATCAACTACCAGCTAGACTAGTGAGGGGTCGAGGCCGTGGTAGAGGTAGGGGCCAACCCGTGCAGCAGCCAGGGTAGTATCAGTTGATCCCCCTACAATTCAGGATCAGATTCCCACCGCAGATGCTCCAACGGGATAGGCTCAAGCACCTGCAGTGCCTATTGTTATTCTGGGTCTTCAGGAGACCTTGGCTCAGATCTTGACTGTGTGTACCACCCTTGCTCAGGTAGTTACCGCTACTTCTCAGGCTGGGGTAGGCAGTCTGACTCCAGTTGCACGGACACCTGAGCAGGTTATTCAGGGCCATCAAAAGCCAGGGGCGGTTCCAGTCCAACCGGTTGCTCCACTTCAGAACTTTGTGGTCCCCGCTATGACAGATGATGAGCAGCATAAGATGGAGAGGTTTAGTAGACTTCAGCCTCCGACATTCAGTGGTGTTAAGGGCGAGGATGCCCAGGTTTTTCTGGATAAGTGTAAGAGGATGCTGCGTACTGCTAGGATTTTGGAGACAAGTGGTGTCTCATTTGCTACTTTTCAGTTTTCTGGTGATACTTTCACTTGGTAGGAGTATTTTGAGAGGCGTAGGCCTATTGGTTCAGCACCCCTCACCTGGCAGCAGTTCTCCACTATCTTCTTGGAGAAGTATGTACCCCAGCCTCGCAGGGAGGAGCAGCGCAAGCATTTTGAGCAGCTGCATCAGGGGGAGCTATCAGTGATGCAGTATGAGATGCGGTTATTGGAGTTGGCTCGTCATGCCACCGGGTTGGTCCCTACTGATAGGGGGAGGATTAGGAGGTTCGTGGACGGCCTTACTTACCAGCTCTGCCTTTTATGACTCGGGAGAGAGTAGCAGGTGCTACATTCGAGCAGGTTGTTGATATTGCTCGCGATATTGAGTTGGTTCGCCGCCAGGAGCGGGTAGAGAGGGAGGCCAAGAGGCCTCGTGGATCGGGTGGTTCTAGTGGAGCTCTTTCCAGGGGGCAGTTTCAGCATGGTAGGGGCTGTTCATTCAGGCCGCCTCAGTCAGGCCGCCCAGCCCATAGTGGTGCATCTTCGGGGCATGGTCCCTGCAGTTCTCAGCCAAGCCATTCTTCATTCGGTGCCCTTCCAGCCTAGAGTACAGCTCGAGCACCATCAGTTCAGGGTTCTTCTATGCATGGTTCTCCTAGTGGCCCTTCTGGTGCCAGGGGTCCTTTTCAGTCCCCGTCTCCAGCTCCAGGGAGTTTTTATGAGTGTGGAGAGTTCGGGCATATGCGGAGGCAGTGTCCTCATCTTCTTGGAGGCCCATCTCAGCTGAGGAGCCAGCCTTCGACTTCAGCTCCAGTTATTTCACCACCCACCCAGGCAACCAGGGGTAGTAGTCAGTCAGCTAGAGGCCGCCCAAGAGGGGGAGGTGGAGCAGGTGGAGGTCAGGCCCGTATGTATACCTTTTCAACCAGAACAAATGCTAAGCCCTCCGATGCAGTGATCGCAGGTATTGTCTCAGTCCGTTGTCGAGATGCTTTGGCTTTATTTGACCCTGGTTCTACATATTCCTATGTTTCTTCATATTTTGCCCATTTTTTGGGTATGCCCCGTGATTCTTTAGTTACATCTATTCATGTGTCGACTCCGGTGGGCGATACTGTTGTTGTTGACCGTATGTATCAATCATGTGTGATATCTATTAGGGTTTGGAGACCCGAGTGGACCTACTGTTACTCAGCATGGTCGATTTTGATGTGATATTGAGCATGGACTGGTTATCTCCGTGTCATGCTGTTCTTGATTGTCACGCTAAGACCGTGACCTTAGCTATGCCCGAATGTCCGCGGGTTGAGTGGAGAGGTTCTTCTGATTATGTGCCTAGCATGGTGATTTCCTACCTGAAGGCTCAGCGTGTGGCTGAGAAGGGGTGTTTATCCTATCTGGATTTCCGGACGTGACTTTCCGGACGTGTGAGACTCCATCTATTGATTCAGTTCCTATGGTCCGTGACTTTCCGGACGTTTTTCCTGCAGACCTGCCAGACATGCCACCTAACAACGACATTGATTTTGGTATTGACATGGTGCTAGGCACTCAGCCTATTTCTATTCAACCTTATCGTATGTAACCAGTGGAGCTAAAGGAATTAAAGGAGCAACTTCAGGAACTTCTAGATAAGGGTTTCATTCGGTCTAGTGTGTCACGGTGGGGTGCACCGGTGTTGTTTGTAAGGAAGAAGGATGGTTCTATGCGTATGTGTATTGATTATCGGAAGCTGAACAGAGTTACGGTGAAGAACCGGTATCCCTTGCCTCGTATAGATGACTTGTTTGATCAGTTGCAGGGTGCCAGGGTATTTTCCAAGATTGACTTGCGTTCCGGCTATCATCAATTGAAGATTCGGGGGCTAGACATCCCGAAGACTGCTTTCAGAACTAGATATGGTCATTATGAGTTTCTGGTTATGTCTTTCGGGCTGACCAATTCCCCAACAGCCTTAATGCACTTGATGCACAGTGTATTCCGGCCTTATCTGGATTCTTTCGTCATCATGTTTATTGACGATATCTTGGTATATTCCCGATCTGGGGAGGATCATGAGCAACATTTGAGAGTTGTGCTTTAGACCTTGAGAGAGAAGAGATTATATCCAAAATTTTTGAAGTGTGAGTTATGGCTTGATTCAGTAGCGTTCTTGGGGCACGTGGTGTCCAGTGAGGGTATTCAGGTTGATCCGAAAGAAGGTAGAGGCGGTGCAGAGCTGGCCTATACCGTCATCAACTACTTAGATTTGCAATTTCCTTGGTTTGGCAGGATACTACCGCCGTTTCGTAGAGGGATTTTCATCTATTGCAGCACCTATGACTAGACTGACCCAGAAGGGTGCTCAGTTCAGGTGGACTAAAGAGTGTGAGGAGAGCTTTCAGAAGCTCAAGTCAGCTTTGACTACAGCTCTGGTGTTGGTTTTGCCTACGAGTTCAGGTTCTTATATAGTTTACTGTGATGCCTGGAGAGTTGGCCTTGGAGCGGTTTTGATGTAGGACGGTAGGGTGATTGCCTACGCATCCAGACAGGTCAAGGTGCACGAGAAGAATTATCTAGTGCACGATCTTGAGCTAGTAGCTATTTTCCACGCCTTGAAGATTTGGCGTCATTATTTATATGGAGTGCATTGTGAGATTTTCATTGATCACCGTAGTTTGCAGCATCTGCTTAAGCAGAAGGATCTGAATTTGCGTAAGAGGAGATGGTTGGAGCTTCTCAGGTATTATTATCTCACTATTTTATATCATCCAGGGAAGGCCAATGTAGTGGCCGATGCCCTGAGTCGCAGAGCGGAGAGTTTGGGGAGTCTAGCCTACCTTCCAGTAGAAGAGCGGCCTTTAGCACTTGATGTTCAGGCTTTAGCGGGCCAGTTGGTGATATTGGATCTATCAGAGCCCCTGCGGGTATTGGCTTGTGTAGCCTCCAGGTCTTCTCCTTATGATCAGATTAGAGCATGCCAGTATGATGATCCACACTTGCTCGTTCTTCAGAACCTGGTCCGCCGTGGTGATGCCAGGGATGTGGTTATTGGTGATGATGGGGTCATGAGGATGCAGGGCCGGATTTGTGTGCCCAATGTGGGTGGACTTCGAGATTTGATTCTAGCTGAGGCCCATAGTTCGCGGTATTCCATCCATCCGGGTGCCGCAAAGATGTATCAAGATCTGAGATATCATTATTGGTGGAAGGGGATGAAGAGAGATATTGTTGAGTTTGTGGCTCGGTGCCTCAACTATCAGCAGGTCAAGTATGAGCACCAGAGACCAGGTGGATTGCTTCAGAGATTAGAGAGTGGAAGTGGGAGCGAATCACCATGGACTTCGTAGTTGGACCCTTACGGACTTCGAGGAGGTTTGATTCTGTATGGGTTATTATTGATCGGCTGACCAAGTCCGCGCACTTCATTCCTGTTGGTACTACTTATTCTTCGGAGCGGTTAGGTGAGATTTATATCAGAGAGATTGTCCAATTGCATGGGGTTCCAGTTTCTATTATTTTTGACAGAGGTACTCAGTTCAAATCTCAGTTTTGGAGGGCCGTGCAGAGGGAGTTAGGTACTCAGGTTGAGTTGAGCATATTATTTCATCCTCAGACCGACGGGCAGTCAAAGCATACTATTCAGATTTTGGAGGATATGTTGCGGGCCTGTGTCATTTATTTTGGGGGTTCATGGGATAAGTTTCTGCCACTCGCGGAGTTTGCTTATAATAATAGTTATTAGTCGAGTATCCAGATGGCTCCGTATGAGGCTTTATATGGTAGGAGGTGCGGATCCCCGAATGGTTGGTTTGAGCCGGGTGAGGCTAGGCTATTGGGCACAGACTTGGTTCAGGACGCGTTGGGTAAGGTGAAGTTAATTCAGGAGCGGCTTCGCACAGCGCAGTCCAGGCAGAAGAGTTATGCGGACCGGAAGGTCCGAGATGTGTCTTCCATGATTGGGGAGAAGGTGCTGCTGAAGGTGTCACCCACAAAGGGTGTTATGAGTTTTGGGAAGAGGGGAAAGTTGAGTCCTCGGTTTATTGGTCCTTTTGAGGTGCTTCAGAGGGTTGGGGAGGTGGCTTACAGACTTTCCATGCCTCCCAACTTATCGAGTATTCATCCGGTGTTCCATGTTTCAACGCTCCAGAAATATGTTGGCGATCCGTCTCATGTTTTGGACTTCTGCACGGTTCAGCTCGACGGTGATATGTCATTTGAGGTAGAGCTAGTGGCTATTTTAGGTCGTCAGGTCAGAAAGCTGAGGTCTAAATATATAGCTTCAATGAAGGTTCAGTGGAGAGGACAGCCGGTGGAGGATTCCACTTGGGAGATGGAGCGGGAGATGCGGAGCAGATATCCTCATTTATTCGAGACTCCAGGTATGTTTCTAGACCCGTTCGAGGACGAACATTTAATTAAGAGGGGGAGGATGTAACGACCCGACCGGTTGTTCCGTGAGATTAGCCTTGTTTCCCCCATTTTTGCTTTATCATATGTTGCTTAGCCTACTTATGTTGTGTTGGATCGGTTGGTTCGGGTTTAGAGTGGTCGTGGTGAGAACAGAGACACTTAGTCTCTTAAAGTAGCTTAGTAGTTGAAAAAGTCAACTGGGATTTGACTTATTGGTAAACGACCTCTAAATGTGGATTTTATGGCTCAGATAGCTTCGTTAGGTGATTTGGGACTTAGGAGTGTCTTCGTACTGAAGTTTTGATGTCTAGTGTAGAATTAGGCTTGAATTGGCGAAAGTTAGTTTTTGGTGATTTCCAATTGGCAGTGGAAAATAGGCTATATGGGTCGGAATGGAATTTCGATAGTTGGAGCAGGTTCGTAATGTCATTTTGGATATGTGTTCAAATTTTTAGGTCAATCAGATGTGTTTTGGTTGGTTTCGACATCATTGGCGGAATTTAGAAGTTTCAAAGTTCATAGGCTTGAATTTAATGTAATTTTGGTATTTTCGTATTGTTTTTGGTGTTTCGAAGGATCGACTAAGTTTGAATGATTTTATGGTATGTGTTGATACGTTTGGTTGGAGCCCCGAGGGGCTCGGGATTAATTTCGGATGGCTAGCAGAGGTTTGAACTTAGGAATTTGTAGCAAATAGCTACCGGTGTTATTTTACTAGTGTGGTCGCACCTGCGGAAGGGAAGCCGTAGGTGCGACATCATTGTGCAGGTGCGAGAAGAGGCCAGGCTGGAGGAGTCCGCAGGTGCGAGGCATGGGCCACACCTACGAAGCTGCTGGTGTGGAAAAGGACTCGCAGGTGCGAGGATTGGACTGTTAGTGGACTTTCGCAGGTGCGCACCTAGGACCGCAGGTGCGGGTCCGCAAGTGCGAAAAATGGTCCGCAGGTGCGCGTTAACTGGACAGAAAATATAAATAGGTGCCTCCACAAAATTTTGGGCATTTCTTCCATTGTTGCATATGGGTTGAGCTGGTTTGAGAGAAAATTGAAGAAGGAATTCGAGGGTCTTCAGTGGAGGTAAGTTTCCCAGATTAAAAACTCGTTTATATGTTAATTTGTGACGGATTAGGCTTGAAATTTGAGGAATTGAAAGTAGAAAAGTTGGGAAAAGGGAAGGAAGTTTGGAAAAAGATTTTGGTGATTCGAGTGGGAAATTGTGGTCCGATTGTGGTGTTCTTAGTACGTGTAGAATCATGGGACGATGAGGATTCTAGTGGTGTAAATTTTATAGAATTCGAAGACGTGGGCCTGGGGCTCGAATTTGGCCGAATTTCGAGAATTGTGTTAAAATTTATATCTTTCGATTGGGTTTTGTTCGTTTAGCGTATATTGATGATGTTAATCAGATTTTGGTTAGATTGGGAGATTGGGAGCCAATTCGAGGGGCAAGCGCATCTCGGAGTAGCTTTTGGGCTGTTTTGAGGTAAGTAACGAATGTAACTCTAAACCTGAGGGTATGACACACTGTGATTTGGTATTGTTTTGGTAAATGAGGTGACACACATGCTAGGTGACGAGTGTTGGGGAGTGCACTGATGGGGATTGTGACTTGGTCCGTCCCAGCGAATATTAAGCCGCGTATTCGATTTGAAACCTTACGACATCCTATCTTTCAGAAGTTTATACTTGTTTATAGGCTGTGAGCCATGTTTGGGACCTTGTGCCGATCTGTTTAGACCCTCAGGGGTATTTCCATGATCGGTGCCTTGTGCCAACCTGTTTAGACCCTCAGAGGTACTTTTAAACTATTCTACCACTATCCTGATAGAACAATTGTGAACTCAGTCATGTTTCCTACTTGTTGTTATTTTCATTGTTATCACACTGCTTTGAAAACTCTGAAAAGTATTTTGGGCTGAGTCACGTGAGTTGAGATGAATTTCCCAAGTGGCTTGTGAGGATGACTGAGTCAGGATGAGAGCCGAGCATGTGAGGATAGTTATGGATCGGGCTGCACGCTGCAGCAACATATGTGTGTTAGGCCGAGCGCCGATTATGTGAGGATAGTTATGGGACGGGCTGCACGCCACATCAATATAGTTTATATATATGGATCGGGCTGCATGCAGCAACAATATATGTTATATATATGGATTGGACTGCACGTCGCAACAATGTATATATTAGAACGGGATGCACGCCGCAGAAGATATAGTGGAGCGGGCTGCCCGCCGCAGCAGTTGTGTGTATTCATGGCACTTGCTGAGTACAAGTGTTTAAGTGAGAGAATGAGATACTGATAGTGGAGTCACGATTGACTGAGAGGCTTGCTCGAGAGGCTTTATTGTGATTGATACTGTTCCCGAGGGGCTTGTAGTTTATAAAAATGATGTTTTCACTCTTCTTTACACTGAGCCTCTGATAATAAATGTTGGATAATTTTTTTTATATGAGAATTTTAAATGGAAACCGGAGTTTTATGAAATATTCGGAATTGTAGATTCCTAACTTGATTTATTCATTTTCACTGTTATTCATTATATGGATTTACATGATTTAAATACTCGTCACTACACTCAAGTTTTTAGTTACTTTGATTACATACTGAGTTGGCGTAATCACGTTACTCTCTGCACCTCTGTGTGCAGATCCAGGTACCGGACCATCTCACTAGTTGATTTTCGGACGAGCTTGGAGTTGTTTGAGGATTGAGGTAGCTACTCAGCGTCCCCAGCTCACCTCTTTTCCTTCCCTCAGATCATTACTTTATTTTGGTCTTTTGTACCACAGGCTTTTGTTGTAGCAAGTCACTATATTGTACATTGTTTTTACAGTCTTAAATGCTCATGACAGTTGATTCCAGGTTTTGGGGAAGTGTATAATTTGTTTCATCTCATTCTGCTATTTTAAAATTTGCTAATTTTGGGAAATTATGAAATATATTGATAGTCTGAAATGGTTGGCTAGCCTAGTTCCATGATAGGCGCCATCACGGTCAGTTTAGGATTTGGGGTCGTGACAGAAAGGTTAAATAACAATACAAATTTGTGAAGATTCAGGAGTGATTAACATACTAGCATTATTTTAAAGATTCTATGTTCAGGAAAAGTTCAGAACTAGCGAAACAACAAGTTAAAGACATTAAGTTAACTTCTAAGAAGATTCACATAATTCAAAAATAACCAATATCAGAACTAACGGTATCAATTATAGAACTAGATGAACTCATAGAAACAGAAAAGTGGTAGAATCATGTTCAGAATAAAATTAAAAATATGATGGATCGAATACACAGATTATGAAAACATAGAAAATAAAATGACAATGGATAGTCACTCACCAGTTATGCAAGCAAACCAAAATAATACCACAAAGTCGAGAGTCCAGAATATTTGGCCTTGGCTTTCAACCGGCCAAGACCAGAAGTAAACAAGAGAGCAGGGGAAGGGGAAGGGGTTTAAATAGTGTAGAAATCAAACAAACAAATCAAAGAAATACAGTAAAATCAACATTAATAAGGAAACCATAGCATGCAGAATCAGTAAAATTGGATTTTTAGAAACAAATAGGTAAACCCTAATTTTAGGGAAAAACATATACTGACAAAAATATAACAAAAAATTGTTATACAGTAGAATAAAGGACGAACATGGTCATAATAACATTTAAAATCAGATAATCGAAACAGTTTTGGTTCGCTCTGAAGAGATATGAAAACCCTAATTTAGGGTAAGTCAGAATCAACAAGAGATACAGAAATTAATCGTGTTTACAAAGAGCAAATGATGAACATAGACGAATAAACAGAAAAGTTAGGGATTTGAACCAACTTTGGTTCGATTCTCACAAGATATGCATGCCATGTTTAGGCAAGACATATAGAGAATGATCCAGTACCAGTGAAAGATCATATATGGCAAGAATCGGCCATGGAATCCCATATTAGGTGGGATTCAGGAGAAGATTCAGGGTGCGGTGCTAGGGTTTGACAGAGAGAGGTGAAGTTTCGAGAGAGTATAGAGACGGTAGGGCTGGGATAATGAGGGTTAGGGTTTAAGATATGTAGGTTAATTAAAAAGAGGGGGAGTGATATGAGTCGTTGATCTCAAAGATCAACGACTATGATTTAAAAGGGGTTGGGTTGGTCCGGACTGGCTTAGGGGGTTATGGATTGGGCATAAGTATTGGGCCAAGGGTCTGGGATGGTGTTTTAGGTAATTAGGCTAAGGGGTTGTCCGAAATTAGTGAATTTAGGGGCTATTATTTAAATACCCAATTTAATTAATAAAATAATTTGTAAAAATGATAAATAAAATAGAAAAAATATTGTTTTTGCATAAAATGATTACCAACACTTATTTATCACTATAAAAGCATAAAATTTTTTTTTTTGCATAAATAGCGTAATCATAAGTATATGAGGGCTATTATTGCAAAATGTATAATTTTAGCCTAAAGATGCAAATATAATTATAATAAATGCGTCAAAAATATTTAAAGCTTAATATAGATATAAATGATGGGGTTAGATGATAAAATCATCATAAAATTTATTTGTGATGCAATTAATGATTATTTATATAATAAAATATGGAAATAAATTGATTTAAAAATCATGGAAAATTAGGAAAAATACTTGATGATGCTCATGCACTATTTTGAAAGTATATATGTATTTTTGAAATATATGAGGGAAAAATTGGGTATCAACTCTACTGCGTCATTCTGGCAAGTGGAATAGTGAGAGTAACTATGTCGATTATTCGATTGAGGGGATATTGATAAAGGAATATGCGTCATACAATGATTTGGTTGCTTCAATTTTGAAGCAACTCGACATAGATTTGAGCTCAAAGTCAATTAAAATTGAATACAAAGTAGAAGGAAATTGCACGCCAATGGAAATACATAACGACATGGGTTACAGGGTGTATGTAGAGTTGAAAAAAGTGAACAACGAATTCGGGATGTATCCTTTGTGCATAACAACAATATACAAAGAAGTTGTTGCTGGATGTAGTTTAATTCAAGGCGACCTTGTGCAAATTGATGAAGCAAATCAAAGGTGTAATTTTGATACAGATGATACACTTTCTCTTGAGTCTGTCAATCCAGGCGAACCAATTGAGGTGTTTGAACTGGAAACGAATTTGATTATTTCAAAAACTAATCAAAGAGAGCTTATGGCTGGACAAATATTGTAACGACCTGACCGGTCATTTTGAACAATTTGCACTTCGTTCGGTTGTTTGAGGGAATAAGTAGCTTCGAATGATGTATTATGACTTATGTAAATCATTGTTTTTGGTTTTCAGGTTATTCTCAATTGATTTGGAAGAATGATTCTCAGCTAGAAGCCTTAAATTTGAAAGGCTTGACCAAGTTTGACTTTTTAGAATTGGATCTCGGATTGGATTTCTGATGGTTCCATTAGCTTCGTTGGGTGATTTTGGACTTAGGAACGCATCCGGATTGTGATTTTAAGGTCCGGGGTGGAATTAGGCTTGAATTAGCGAAAGTTAAAAATTTGACAATTTTGGTCGACAGTGGAAAATTAGATATTGTAATGGAATTTTGGAAGTTGGAGTAGGTTCCTAGTGTCATTTTTGACGTGTGCACAAAATTTGAGGTTGTTCAGACATGGTATGGTAAGGTTCGGCGTCGTTTGCGAAATTTGAAAGTTTAGAAGTTATTAGGCTTGAATACGAGGGTAATTTAGTGTTTTGTTGTTTTTTTGAGAGTTTCGAAGGTTCGACTAAGTTTGTATGTTGTTACGTGACTTGTTGGTATTGTTGGTTGAGGTCCCGAGGGCCTCAGGTGTGTTTCGTATGGTTAACAGATTGATTTTGGGTGTTGGGAGATAGTTGGTTTCTGCTGGTTTTTGGAAACTTCTGGAGTTGTTCGCACCTGTGGAAGGGGAGCCGCCGGTGCGAGGTCGCAGGTGCGGAGGGGTGGATCACATATGCGGAAAATAAGAGGTTGGAGCTGGAGCGCAGGTGCGAAGGATTTAGCCGCACTTGCGAGCCCGCAGGTGCGAGACCTGGGCGCAGGTGCAGTGTTTCAGGGGTTTAGTGAATTTCGCAGGTGCGAAGCATTGGGTCGCAAGTGCGGTACAGCAGGCGCGAGAAATAGCCCGCATGTGCGAAAGACTTGGGCAGAAATTATATATTGCACAGTTTGCGAATTTTTGTCCATTCTTCACCATTGTTAGTCGGTTTTGAAGCTTTTAGAAGTGATTTTGAAGAAGGGATTCAAGGGATATCAGTGAGGTAAGTTGCTTGAGCCCTAATACTCGTGTTTATGGTGATTTCCAGTTGTGTAATCATGTAATTAGTCGGGATTAGGGGTGATATTGAGGGGTTAGGGCTTGGGATTTTGGAGAGTTTGATGTGAGGATTTGAGGGGCCAAACGGTGTTGGATTTTGATTAATTTGGTATGTCTAGACTCGTGAACGAATGAGCTTTCTAGTTTTGTAATTTTGATGGGTTTTGAGACGTGGGCCTGAGGGCCGGGTTTGAGCCGATTTCAGGATTTTGGGTTAATTTGATAGTTTTTCTTGTGGAATTCATTCCATTAGTGTATATTAGGGTATTGTTCTGGTTTTGAATAGATTCAGAGCTTTTGGAGGCCGAGTCAAGGGGCGAGAGCATCGTAGTAGGATTTCCATGCTATAAAGGTAAGTAAATCTTCTAAACTTAGTGTTGAGGGTATGACACCCCGGATTTTGTGTTATATTATTGGTATTGAGGTGATGCACATGCTAGGTGACGGGCCTGTGGGTGTACACCCTGTGAGTTGGGACCTTGTGGTTCCCACGGCACTGTATAGTGGCCCTATTTTGTCGATATCTGTGCTTTTACCATGTAATAAAGTAATTGAGCTGTCAATCATGCTAGATATTATGTTTAGACTTTATGCCGATACTGTTAAGACCCATAGTGGTCGTTTCTTGTTGTTATTTCACAGACTTCAGTGATATTTTTATCAGGCATGTTCATGCATTCATATCATATTATCTATTGATATCTATTGATGTTAGCGTAGTTGAGATACAGTTTTTATTATTTGTATTACGCTATGGCGAATTGTTTTAGAATACTTGTATTGGACCCGACCTAGTGTTAGCTCGTCACTGCTTTCCACCTAAGGTTAGGTTTGTTACTTACTCAGTACATGGGATCAGTTGTACTGACACTACACTTCTGCATATTGCGTGCAAATGTCGGTTGATCTTGTTGTTGTGCTCGATGGTTGCGGGACTTAAAGAGGTACCGGCGTCCCTGTTGTAGCTGCCTCCTTTGTTCGGGGTGGCCTTGTATCATATAACTCTGTTTATGTACTTTTGAAACAGACTATGTATTTATTTCATTTCTACTTTGTAAACTCTATTCATAGAGGCTCATGATTTGTACTACCTGTTCTCGGGAAATGTATAAAATTTTGTAACTTACTTTAATTTAAATTGTCTTGTTAATATAATTGAAATCGGAAAACTATTCGTTGGCTTACCTAGCGGGTTGGGTTAGGTTCCATCACGACTAGTGGATTTCGGGTCGTGACAGATTGGTATCAGAGCTCTAGGTTCATAGGTTCTACAAGTCATGAGCAAGTGTCTAGTAAAGTCTTGCGGATTGGTATGATGACGTCCATGCCTATCTTCGAGAGGCTACGTGGCATTTAGGATATACTTTCCGTCTTTCTTTCCTTATCGTGCGAGATTGATTCAGCTTGAAGCGTAATTCCTTGAATTCCTTCCATGCATTCGTATGCGCACATGAGCGCTCAGTGCTAGATGTGCCGCGACGACTTGTGAATTCCATGGTTGAGGTGCGAGATGTGATTTTTGAAATGTTGATGATGGGTCGGTCTGGAGGACTTCAGGCCGAATTTTGTCTGTGGCTTGAGTACGGAGATCTCAAATGTGTGAGCACATGCATTTGGGACTTATATGTCCGTATGTGTCCTTATTGGTGGGATTTTGTGACTGTATGACTATGTGGTGAGTATGATTTGGTTGCGAGAGGCGTTCGGATTGTTCGAATATGACAAGAAGATTTTTCTGGAAAGGTAGAAAGGACTATTGGGTGTTTGACTTCCGTATGGATTTTGCGTATGGCCTCGAGCTGTGGGTGTGTTGAAGGACCTCTCATGAAGTTTAGTGGTGGAGCGAAGTATATCTTCATGTTATGTTATTAGTTCAGACTCAGGAAAATTAAGTGATCGCGTAATAGTTATGATTATGGAGGAGTACAAAGAGATATCAGTTTGAGGCTAAGCAGGTGGGGTTATCTCATGCGGGGTGTCCTAAGGCTGTGTGATCCTTATGTTGTTTTGCAGTGAGTTCTCTTTCACCAGTGAATGATATATGTTGCAATTTGAGTTTAGATCGCTTGTGGAAGTTGGCCTGACTATTATAATGGTGAATGCAATATTGCAAATAATATTGAAGTATTAGATGGTTTGCGTTACACGAGCTCAAGAAGAATTTAGTTGAATCCCACTATGGTATTATGGTAGTAATAGAGTGTGAGCATTGTGAGTTATTGTATGTTCTGATCTATGGCTTTGAGCTAAGTGGGGGAGTCTGTTGTCCATGAGATGATTTCATGATTATGTGGTGTAGTTGTTTCGGTTCGAGGTAAACTGGTGAATCAGTTATGACTACGGTGGTTGAGATGGAGGACGACTCAAGTAAGGGAATTTCTGGATGCGGGTTGTATTACACTCTATGATTATATGGGAATCATGGAATAATTGAGTGGTTAGTTGTGTAGGATGTAATGTGCGTGGAGTAGGAGATTGCTTGGTTGCTTAGGAGTGTGGGTTACTCCCTTGGGTGTTGGTGTGCCAGTTGAGCACAGGTCGTTCGGTCCGTTTGGTCGGTCTAATTGAGATTTGAGCAGAGTAAATGACTCTCGAGAATGGTTCTAATGGATGCAATATTTATATGTGATAATTGGGAATCTTCAGGATGTGTATTTGGCTAGAAACTAAGATTCACATTGGATGGTGTCAAGACTTGGGGAATTTCTATGTCATTATAGATTCTACATATCAGTATCAAGGAGGTGAAGGTAATGGCTTTAGACTCACAGGAAGTCTCTTCAGAGTAAGTATTTGGATTATGGTACTTTTGAGGTGCTTAAGAGAACATTCAGCGGCTTATAAGCCTTAGGGAGATGTGGTTTTATGTTAGGGTCTCGCGCGGTGAGTTTTGGTTGAGGATTTTGGTATCATGGCAAGGAGAATAATCAATTTGAAGATAATTCAGAAGGAACTCGGAGAATTAGGACAACTTGTTAGTAGATTGGATTAGCGCAATGATGGATATAATCAGTTCTTTGAGTTCTTATGATGTGGTGGGTTTCTACAGGTGCTTCGTGATAATGCTCTTGGGTTTCGACAGCCTGCGTGGCTTGGTTGAGATAGAGAGATTTAGTTATGATGGCTTGATTATGTGAAAATGAGTTTCGAAGAGTTTTCAATTGTTACTACTATTTTCGGGGTGTATATTTCCTACTGGGGTGTGGGGCATGTTGCGTATTGTGATTTTTCCTCCAGGATCGGATCCAATAGGGAGGTCTTGGCTAATCGAGTATGTAGTTGCTTGCGACTCGGAGTTTTGTTTGAGATTTTCGTATCTTTCATATGATGGCATAATGGGTGCGGTGTTGTGTAGTATTGAGATTTGCAAGTGCAAGGTCACCAATCGGTTTTTAAGGAAGGTCCTGAATTCTTAGGCAGCATGGGCGATCTCAGATGATTAGATAAATGTTATTACTGTTAGATATGTCTTTATGAGGGTATACATTTCGGCAAGGGCAATGTTTTTGATTTATGGAAACTTAATTAATTCTGCGGCACTCTCCTGGTTGATCGACTACGTATATTCAAATCGTACCTTGTGGTATAGAAGGATTATAGAGGTAATTCCTCGTGGTATGATCGTGTATTGGGGAAGTGTTATACATCCTTGTGGTGGAGTTATGATCAAATATGGTGGTGCGTGTGATCTACGGGTTTGGAGACTAGGAGTTCTCACGGGCATATTGCTTCATAGTTGTAGGCTGTGAGGTTTTGGCCGAAGCTACCTAAGTGATAATGTGTGTTGTGATTCAGACATTGTGGACTTTCAAATGGTTAATCATCCAATTTTGGGGGGACCAGAGTCGATTTGGGGGCTCATGGGTAGGCCCAATTAAGATGTGTATTCTACACCGAGTCGGATTGATGGAATCCATAATACTATTGTTGAGGGACGTGTTATTCGGTTGTTGATAAGCTTATTCATGTTCGGAAATGATTTGTGATTTACTCTTCTATGTTGCAAGGAGTTGTGATTCGTTAGTTTGGGCACACATGGTGCGGCTCTACTGTGGTCTTATAGCGAAATTTGAGTGAGATGAGTAATTGGGTATTGTATGATTTAGGGCATATTGGTTATGTTTTTTCGGGTTTTGCGTGGCATTGTGTCGTCTAATTCTCCATGGTCATGGTAATGCACTTTGGGCACTTGCTGTTGAATTTCGAGTGGCTATGT
The DNA here is from genome assembly GCA_005239505.1 of Nicotiana paniculata. Taxonomy (NCBI): domain Eukaryota; kingdom Viridiplantae; phylum Streptophyta; class Magnoliopsida; order Solanales; family Solanaceae; genus Nicotiana; species Nicotiana paniculata. The sequence continues at coordinate 8,162 of MDKI01254243.1, read as the reverse complement.
ATTTTTAGCAGGGTGGCTCGAAATATATAATATTATATATGGACCAGCGTTTGGATGGGGTCACGCATTATAGCGAAGTTATATAGAGGTATGATCTTTTGTGTTAGATTCGTATGTTTTGGTTTTGCGGTGTGATGAGTTCTTAGCATTGAATTGTGTGGACACCTGTTGATCCTGCGAGATGGTTCTCTTGTTTGATGTCATTTTCCATGTTTGAGTACATTTGGAATGTTTCTTATTAGTTCACGGACTACACAATTAGTGGCTTTAGATTGTATTGATGTGTCATGTCACTAGAATGGTCGTGTTGGATGTGATAAGGTCATTGGCCTAGATTGGGTGTTATCGGATCTGATTGCGGTAGATTTGGAAGGATATTGACGTTGATCGGCTTAGAAATTTGCTATAGTTCCTATTGAAGGAGAGGGAGGTTGCACAACTTGTTGATCCGACGAATGATTATGGGTTTTTGCATGTTTCTTTTGTCATTGACAGTATATGAAGGTGTTAGAATGGGGATTTGTTCGATAGAGGTGTATTACCGGCATTGGGTTGTTTGAGCAGTTTCTGTGATTGTAAACTATCGCTATGAGTGTTTTCATTATGTGGTACATCATGTGATTTCAACTTGGGTTTTTATTGTGGCTTGATACAGCTTGTTCGAACTTATATAGTGTGTTGATGCGAGATTAAGATCTTATAGGAATATCAGATGTACAAATTTGATTCTAAGTCTTATGCGCTAGGTTGGATGAAGAAATTTCAGTTATGTTGTGTTATCAGACCTATATGGGATAAGATGACGTGGGATTACCCCCGGGTAAGTGCATGGTAAGGTTATGGGGTGATTTGATGGGTTGAAGGACAACTCTGGGCATGTTCGAGGACGAACGTATGTATAAGTGGGGAAAGATGTACCGACCCGACCGGTCGTTTTGAGCAATTTTTAGTTCTCTTGGTTGTTTGATAGCATGATTAGCTCCGAATGATGTATTATGACTTATGTAAATCGCTGGTTTTGGTTTTCAGGTTATTCGGAATTGATTTGGAAGAATGATTCTCAACTAGAAGCCTTAAATTTGAAAGGTTTGATCAAGTTTGACTTTTTAGAATTGGATCTCGGATTGGATTTCTGATGGTTCCATTAGCTTCGTTGGGTGATTTTGGACTTAGGAATGCGTCCGTATTGTGATTTGAAGGTTCGAGGTGGAATCAGGCTTGAATTGGCGAAAGTTGGAAATTTAGAGATTTTGGTCAGCAGTGGAAAATTAGATATCTCGATCGAAATGGAATTCCGGAAGTTGGAGTAAGTTCGTAGTGTCATTTGTGACGTGTGTGCAAAATTTGAGGTTATTCGGACGTGGTTTGGTAAGGTTCGGCGTCGTTTGCGGAATTTGGAAGCTTAGAAGTTCTTAGCTTGAATCCGAGGGTAATTTGGTGCTCTGATGTTATTTTGAGTGTTTTGAAGGTTTGACTAAGTTTTTATGTTGTTATGTGACTTGTTGGTATTGTTGGTTGAGGTCCTGAGGTCCTCAGGTGTGTTTCAGGTGGTTAACGAATTGATTTTGGGTGTTGGGAGATAGTCGGTTTCTGCTGGTTTTTGGAAACTTCAGGTGTTTTCTGCACCTGTGAAAGGAGAGCCGCAGGTGCGAGGTCGCAGGTGCGGAGGGTGGAGCGCAGATGCGGGAAATGAGAGGCTGGAGCTGGAGCGCCAGTGCAGAGTCTGAGGGGTTTAGTGAATTTTGCAGGTGCGATGGATTGGGCCGCAGATGTAGTACCGCAGGCGCGAGAAGTAGGCTGCAGGTGCGGTACAACAGGCGCGAGAAATAGTCCGCAGGTGCGAAAGACTTGGGCAGAAAGTATATATTGGACACTTCGCTAATTTTTGTCCATTCTTCACCATTGTTAGTCCGTTTTGAAGGTTTTAGGAGTGATTTGAAGAAGGGGTTCAAGGGATATTAGTGAGGTAAGTTGCTTGAGCCCTAATGCTTGTGTTTATGGTGATTTCCCGTTGTATAATCATGTAATTAGTGGGAATTAGGGGTGATATTGAGGGGCTAGGGCTTGGGATTTTGGAGAGGTGTTGGATTTTGATAAATTTGGTATGGCTAAATTCGTGAGCGAATGAGCTTTCTAGTTTTATAATACTTGTCGGGTTTAGAGGCGTGGGCCCGGGCGGGGGCCGAGTTTGAGCCTATTTCGGGATTTTGGGTTAATTTGATATTTTTTCTTGTGCAATTCATTCCATTAGTGTATATTTAGGGTACTGTTCTTGTTGTGGATATATTCAGAGCTTTTGGAGGCCGAGTCGAGGGGCGAGAGCATCCCGTAGTAGGATTGCTACACTGTTAAGGTAAGTAACTCTTCTAAACTTAGTGCTGAGGGTATGAAACCCTGCATTACATGTTATGTGATTGGTATTTGAGGTGATGCACATGCTAGGTGATGGGCGTGTGGGCGTACACCCTGTGAGTTGGGACCTTGTGGTTCCCACGACACTGTATAGTCGCCCTATTTTGTCGATATCTTTGCTTTTACCATGTAATAAAGTAATTGAGCTGTCAATCATGCTAGATATTATGCTTAGACTTTATGCCGATACTGTTGAGACCCATACTAGTCGTTTCTTGCTGTTATTTCATAGACTTCATTGATATTTGTACTCAGTCATGTTCATGCATTCATATCATATCTCAGTCTCAGTTGTTATCTATTGATACATCATATTCTTGTTGTCGGGCTAGTTTCATGACATTGTGAGCCCGTGAGCGATACTAGAGATATTTATGATTGAGTAAGACTGAGGTCCTGGTTATGAGGATATTGATACCATAGCACGTGATTTGTCCGTGCAGCACGAGAGTTGTCCGTGCGGATCCAGGTATTGATATCATAGCACGTGAGTTGTCCGTGAAGCACACGAGTTGTCCGTGCGGATCCAGATATGATATAATGGCACATGAGTTGTCCGTGCAGCACGTTAGTTGTTCGTGCGTAGTGCTTGGTCTGTAAGAGCCCCTCTTGAGTCTGAACGCCCCCAGTGAGCGAAATTGACTATAATCATGTGTGGATCGAGATACATGGCATTTGCATACGCACATGACATACAGGCATTTGCATGTACGCACGACATACAGGCATTTGCATGCACGCATGACATACAAGTATAGAGATGCATTTTCCCTCATGTTATATAGTATCACGTCATCCATGACTTATTATACACATTGACTTGTGGGCTCAAAGAGGTATTTTATACTTGTTATTTGTAAAGAAAATGAAACATCTTGCCTATTGCTGAAAAGATTTTGGGAAAAATCATAGTTTTTAAACTTACCTGTATTTCGGCATTTTGGCAAAAGATTTGAATTCTCAATAAGATATTTGGAAAACATGCCTATTTTCTGGAACTATGAGAGAATTGAGCATTTTACCTCTGAGATACTCTTTTAATTATTTGTATTATGCTATGGCGAACTGTTGCCGAATACTGGTATTGGACCCGACCTAGTGTTAGCTCGTCACTGCTTTCAACCTAAGGTTAGGTTTGTTACTTAATCAGTACATGAGGTCAGTTGTACTGATACTATACGTCTGCACATTGCGTGCAAATGTCAGTTGTTGTTGTTGTTGTGCTTGATTGTTGCATGACTTGAAAAGGTACCGGCGTCCATGTTGTAGTTGCTTCCTTTGTTCGGGGTGGCCTTAGATCATATAACTCTGTTTATGTACTTTTCAAACACACTATGTATTTATTTCATTTCGGCTTTGTAAGCTCTATTCGTAGAGGCTCATGATTTGTACTACCAGTTCTCGGAAAATGTATAAAATTTCGTAACTTACTTTAATTTAAATTGCCTTATTAATATAATTGAAATTGGAAAATTATTAGTTGGATTACCTATCTGGTTGGGTTAGGTGTCATCACGACTAGTGGATTTCGGGTCGTGACAAGTATATAAGGATAAGGCTACATTGAAACAGGCGATGGAGCATTATGCAGTATCTAAAAGGTTTCAATTCCGGGTTGATAGATCTAATGCTATTAGGTTTGAGTGTTCTTAATTACAACTTGTTGAACATAATGTTGTATTCAAATGTATGGTTATGTATTTCGAATGTGAAATTTTATATTGTATTGATGGTAGAATTTTTATTTGTATTTAGATGTATTTAGATATATTTGAATGTATTTACTTGACTTTCATTGTTGTACTTATGAATAATTATGTATTTCAAATACATGTATTCATATGTATTTTACTGATAAATATTTATTACAGTGACTTTCACTGTTTGTTCTTAGATGTATTTATATGTATATATATAATTACAGTCGTATTCACATGTATATGTGTGTATTTTGAATTTTTTATATATTGTATTCATGGTAAAATTTTTAAATTGTATTTAGATATATTTGGATATATTTACATGACTTTCATTGTTGTACTTATGAATAATTATGTATTTAAAATACATGTATTCATCTGTATTTTACTGATAATTAGTTATTACAGTGACTTTTGTTGTTTGTTTTTAGATATATTTATACGTATTTAGATGTATATATATAATTACAGTCGTAGTATATGTATGTATTTTATAATAATGTATATATATGTAACAATGTATTCACATGTATATGAGTGTATTTTTTAATCATTTATACCGATCGTATATATTGCAAAAAAATTATTTGCAGCTATACATTATTATGTATGTTAGAGGATTGTGAATGGAGATTTAAGGCTTCTAGCATTAACAAACATAAATGTTCAAAGTGAGAGATTTCAATGATAAGCATACATGTCTGTTAAAGGATAAGGTGTATGAGCAACGTCAAGCAAGTAGTAGTCTTATCGGTGGTATGATTAGGTCCAAGCTTACTAATCATAAGAGAAAATACACCCCAAAGGATATAATTAATGATGTAAAATCAGATTTTTGTGTAGATGTTAGTTACATGTTGGCGTGGCATGCTAAAAAAAAGGCAATAAATTTTTTAAGAGGTGAACTGGCTGATTCGTACAATAAATTACCAGGGTACTTATATACAATGGATATGACATATCCTGGTTCGCACATTAGAATGGTAAAATGCTAAATTATGAGTTCATGTATGTGATATATCTTTGTATGTCTTTATAAAAGGGTTCTATCATTGTAGACCCATTGTGGTTGTGGATGGAAGCCACCTAAAATCGGCATACACCAGGACATTCGTCTCGGTCAGCGCGTTGGATGGTACAAGTGAGTATGGGGATTATTGTAACGACTCGACCAGGTCGTTTCGTGAGATTAACCTCGTTTCCCCCGTTTCTGCTTTATCATATGTTGCTTAGCCTATTTATGTTGCGTTGGGTCGGTTGGTTCGGGTTTGGAGTGGTCGTGGTGAGAATTGAGACACTTAGTCTCTTAAATTAGCTTTAATAGTTGAAAAGTTCCACTGGGAGTTGACTTATTGGTAAACGACCTCGGAATGCGTATTTTATGGCTCAGATAGCTTCTTTAGGTGATTTGGCACTTAGGAGTGTGTTCGGAATGAAGTTTTGATGTCCGGTGTAGAATTCAGCTTGAATTGGCGAAATTAGTTTTTGGTGATTTCCCGTTGGCAGTGGAAAATAGGCTATCGGGGTCGGAATGGGATTCCGGAAGTTGGAGCAGGTTCGTAATGTCATTTTGGATATGTGTGCAAAATTTCAGGTCAACCAGATGTGTTTTGGTTGGTTTCGGCACCATTGGCGAAATTTAGAAGTTTCAAAGTTCATAGGCTTGAATTTTATGTAATTTTGGTGTTTTCGTGTTGTTTTTGGTGTTTCGAAGGCTCGACTAAGTTTGAATGATGTTATGGGGTGTTTTGGTAGGATTAGTTGAGGTCCCGGGGGCCTCGGGTGTATTTCTGATGCTAAAACGGGCACTTTTTGGCCTTAAGAAGTCTGCTGTTTTCTGGTGTTTTAACAGCAGTGTTTTTTTCACTGCGATCGCGTGACTCATCCACGATCACGTAGATTAAAATAGTGGGGAAGGAATTTTGTTTTATGCGATCGCGTGGTTAGGATTGCGATCGCATAGGTTGAGCGGGTGAAGCAGTGCGATCGCGTGGGTTGTGGTGCGATCACATAGAGGTTCTGAGGCGCGTGTGTGGGATGGTCTTTTGTTCTATGTGATCGCGTGTGCTGGTGTGCGATTGCGTAGAGTGGTCTGGGGTGTGCATCGCGATCACATGGCTAGAGTTGCGATTGCATTGAAGGGATTTTTAAGTGCTGGGCAAAATGTTTTAAAGGCATTATTTGCGAGATTTGCGAGATTTGCTCATTTTTCCTCCTTTATTGAATGAGTTGAGAGCTATTTGAGAGTGTTTGAAGAATAAATCAAAGGGTCTCACTTGGAGGTAAGGTTTCCAACTTCATAACTCGTTTCTATATCGTTTTCTAAGAAGTTAACCGGAAAATCGTGAAATTAAACCCAAATTTGGGGAAGATAAGTGCATGGAATTTGGAATTTTCTTTTGAGGATTTGAGTGGGCAATTGTGGTCCGATTTTAGTGTTGTTGGTATTTATAGAATCTTTGGAGGACGATGATTCTAGTGATGTAAATTTTATCGAATTTCGAGAGGTGGGCCCGGAGCTCGGGTTTGGCCGAATTTCGAGAATTGTGTCTAAATTGATAATTTTCGATTGGGTTTTTTCCTTTAGCGTATATGGATGATGTTAATCTGGTTTTGGTTAGATTCGGAGAAATCGGGAGCCAATTTGAGGGGAAAGAGCCTCGCGGATTAGTGTTGTGGCCCGGTAGAGGTAAGTAATGGTTATAAATCTTGTCCTGTGGGTATGAAACCCCGGACTCCATATTTCTCACTGTTGTTAGAATGACGCACATGTCGAATGACGAGTATGTGGCGCGAACTGATTTTTTGACTGGACTTGTTCCTCTCCGTGGCAACTATTGAGTTGCGTAGTTTACTCTAAATCATATGTTAAATTGTGTTCTAAAGACTATTGTTATATTTGGGCTATAAGTCGTGTTTGGCGCCCCGTGCTGACTTGTTTAGACTCCTTGGGGGCTTTTTACTGCTATTTCCTCACTGTTGATTTATGATTTACACTCAGTCATATTGTGCTTAACTATTTTCGAAACTCAGTCTTATTTACACTATTTTGAGATATAAAATGATACATTTTGGGTCAAGTACCCCGTTTTACTGATACGCCCGAGGGGCTTTTGAGAGGTTCTGACTGAGTAGGCCAAGGGCCTGCTTGTGGGGATATGATACACCACGAGGTGGCTTGATATTAGCGTTTGGGCTGAAGGAGCCCCTCCGGAGTCTGTACACACCCCCAGTGAGCACAGGTACCTACTGAGTGTGAGTGCTGAGTGCCGAGTGACGAGTGATTGGGAGGCATGAGTGACAGCGAGGTTGCCCGAGGGCTGATACTGAGTGGCTGTGAGGTGCTGAGTGATGTTCTGCGCGAGGGGCGGTTTATGATTCATGTTTTGCCCAAGGGGATACTTATAATTTATTTCATTTTACACTAAATCCTTCAGTTATTTTTATTCTGAAATTGTTGGAAAACTCATTTTTCAAAGAAAATTTTTCTGAAGTTGGTTTTAAGGCATGATGATTTCATATATACTGTTGGAAAGAAAGGTTGTGCATATTGTGAATTGATGATTTTGATTTTTATGTGTTTTTTGCAGCTTAGACTTGATTTATTTTCATTACTACTAAGTTGGTGTACTCACATTACTCCCAGCACCACTGTGTGCAGATACAAGTGTTGATACTGAATGTTAGCCATCTATTCCGTGCGGAGCCGGAGTTCAGGATATAGAGGTAGTTGTTCATCGTCCGCACCATCTCTGTTTTCCCTTCTTTTATTGTATCTAGTTATTCGCTCGGAGGTTTTGTAATATAATAGTAGACTTGTTGGTATATTTCTTAGATGCTCATGACATGTTGACTTCGGATTTTGGGGATGGTTTAGACTATTTAGCGGTTATTTTGCCTAATGAATTCAATAATTCTATATACTTTATGAAATATTTGAAAATGGTTGGGATTTTGGAAAGAAACTGTAATTATTGTTACACCCTGTGTCACACCTCCTTTTTTATACGCCCCAAAAGGGGGGTACGGGAGTTTCTCCACTTAAAGTGA